>JBBPDB010000028.1:6424769-6445831 GCA_037974465.1 Brachypetersius altus | reverse complement strand
AGAGTTGGGGAAAAAACAAATAAACAAAGCCTTCTTTGTAAAATTGATGACTTAGTGTGTCCATTATATATTATATATTGGGTCGACATAGAATTGCGATTGCAATTAACTAATTAATTTTAATTAATCGCTTTACAGCCCTACTATTATTCTTTTTTTAACCTTCATTCTTCAAAGGTTCAATGATTGTGAAGCATTTAATGTGTATCTTAGCAGGAGCTGATTGGCCAGTTTAAGTACAGCCCCCACCTAACACTCCATATACACTCACAGGACACTCAGTGAAAACAAGTGGGCCGCTTGTTTTCACTGAGAGTAATGCTATTGTTATTAGCCTTTTACCCTCACCTTGTGGACAAGGTGTACCCTGACCTGTATTCGCACTTCACACACAGCATCAGTCTCTAGTGACACAGTGGTGAAGTAAACCATCAAGGCCTCATCATACAACACTATCAACACCAATATCATTTACAGAGAAAGCCTGACTAAAGTAAATATAAGCTATTGATAATAAGTGTTTCCCCTTTGGCCCATTTGGCACTTTCCTCTTCACACATCGGGTTACTCTGAAGCATGTAGACCACACTGTGTGGACAAAAGTTTTGGGACACCTGACATTACACCAACAGGGACTTATTGTCTATGTATATGAATGACACTACATTCATATGCATAGACATTAATATGGAGTTGGTCCACAGGATTTTGGAGTGTTTGAGAGTGCTGTGAGAATTTGGGCCCATTCATTCTGTAGAGCATTTATGAGGTGAGGCACAGTTGTCGGATGGTGTTGAGGTCAAGACTCTGTGAGGGCCAGTCAAATTCTTCCACACCAAACTCATCCAACCATGTCTTTACGGACCTAAGGCCTAGTCATGCAGGAATAGAAAAGGGCTTTTCCCCAAACTGTGCCCACGACGTTGGAAGCATGGCGTTGTGCAAAATGTATTGGTATGCTGAGGCAAGATTGTCCTTGACTGGAAGTAATGGACCTAGCCCAAACCCTGGAAAACAGGTGTGTCCATGCAGTGTATATTAAATGAGGTGTGGGTGCTCCAGTGTTATACAATCTGTAGTGAACTGAGGGGGGCAGACATCCAGAGACATCGTGCACGTGTTTCCGTGCAGGCGTGCACAGCAGCTCGGGGACACGGAGCTCAGTGCCGAAGCGTGGGAAGAGCACAGCATGGGTAAGAACGACCCAACTCAGTATCTCATACCCTTCCTCGTTCATGGTGCACCGAAAATTGGGTGCCTTTTAAAGGCGCCTTTGTGTTTTTTGGTCAATGCACCTCTTTTGTGCAACGTTTGCATAATTTTAAGAAATGGTTTGTCCTGCTGCAAGTTTGTTGTCCTTGCATTCGATTGGCTGGTATGGAAACGTAAACACAGACGTATGTTTCTGAAATCTTCAAAAAAAAATAGAGAGATGCTCCGTCTTTTGTATTTTTTTTATGCACAAAAATAATCACCACTGACCTCTAAAACGGACACGAAGAGGATATTAATATCTTTGAACGGACTGAAAAAGTGGTAGGCGCCTGAAGCGAATCGGTGTGTGGGACCTGTAGTTTGGAAAAGTGTGGTTCCTCTCGCTCGTTCTATTGCTCTGATTGGGTTAGAAAACTACATTACCCATGTCACACCGCGCGGGATTCTTTAACGTCAACATCAACGCACTCGTTCTCCAAGATGGCGTCGTTGGGAAGGAGGCGCGGTGTCCCAGTGAACAGGGAGAGGTCAGTTCCACCAAAACACTCGTTTAGACCGGATTTTATGTGTTTATACGCTCGTGTTTACGATGAACGACAAGACAGTACGATCTCCTTGAAATGCCAAGTACCACATGGTTTAACAGAGCCGTGAAATTGGACGAATACAGAGTTTAGTGTGGTGTGTTTTGATTCGCGCTCTTCTCTCCCACAGTTTTCTGAAAAATCAACGAGTGAAAAAAGACTCAAATAACCACAATTTCTCTCCACATTCCCTCTTACGAGCAACCAAAGAGTCCCCTAGTGGATGGCGATTTTCTAAAGTCTTTAAAACAACATTTAAAGACGAACTTAAAGCTTTATTGGACCGGTTTAACGGACTATCACCATCTCCCTCCCCAGCGAGCACACATTTCAGGCTCTACAGTCTGGATGTGGATAAAGCCCCAAGCTCTACTTTTCAGCCAGGATTCTGGGCTTAAGTTAGAGATCTCTAAACGGTTTACCACCGAACTTAGAATAGTAGTTTGTAAAAGTTTACCGTTCCCGCAGCGCAAAAATGTCCAGGGTCGACTTTGTCACAGCAAGGTGAACTCCTGAAATAACCCTTCACTTAGTTGGTGGAGTTAGTGGATTACGACGTTATAGAGTTAAGGCTCTTGATTTTATTACAACTTCACTGTGCGTTTATTAATTGTTTCTGTCTTCGGCCAACCAAATAGGATTGCATAGACACTAAAAGTTATATTTTTCCTTGAGTTAAGTTTGTACCACACATAATGGGATTTCACATTTCTGTGCCCCACACTAATCACAATTAAAACCGCACATATCAGCAACCTGATAGTCAAGGCTTTTCGGGGCCTCCTTCTCCACCTCCCGAACCGTGGCTGGTCAGTTCACTCTCTCACATGTGATGCTTCTTTTGTGAATTCAACCCATGTCAAATCTTGAATTTTTCTTGTTGTCTGTAGTTCTGTGGAAAGGTCAGAACATGCTGAATAAATTAACACCAACAAACAAATGCTGGGTTGTGTTATACCTGTGTTTGTTTGTTGTTGAAAAGCTAGATTATCTTTCCCCCTTTACTGTAGTTTGTTTTGTTGATCAAAATAGTTCTCTTTAAGAACATTGTCACAGAAGTAATGAATGTTTATTTTTTCCCCCTCTTTAGGGCAGTGATGGCGGCAGCGGAGTGTTACATTGTTCACGAGATCTACAATGGCGAGAACGCACAGGAGCAGTTTGAGTATGAGCTGGAGCAGGCCCTGGAGGCGCAGTATCGCTACATCGTGATTGAGCCGACGCGTATCGGGGATGAGACGGCCCGCTGGGTGGCCGTGGGGAACTGCCTGCACAAGACGGCCGTGCTGGCTGGGGCCGCCTGCCTCCTGACGCCCCTGGCCCTCCCTGCTGAGTACTCTCGCTACGTGGCACTGCCGGCAGGTGCACTGAGCCTGGCCTGCGCCACCCTCTATGGCATCTCCTGGCAGTTCGACCCGTGCTGCAAGTACCAGGTGGAGTACGACAGCCAGAAGCTTTCGCGGCTGCCGCTGCACACGCTCACTTCCTCCACGCCCGTGGTGCTGGTGCGGCGGGACGACGTGCACAGAAAGAGACTGCACAACACGATAGCACTGGCTGCCCTGGCTTACTGCGCCAAGAAGATTTACGAACTGTACTCTGTATGAGGTGCCGCAAATACGTGCACACACAGACACATATACAGATACTGATATGACATCTCACACACAGCTGTACACTCTGGCAGGGAGGTCAGACGCACTACTAAATACAAACACCTGCAGACACACACACACCAACGCAACAGAAACAGGCAGACAGTTGCACGGGTGGAGAGAGTGAGCGTAAGGAGCCAACAAGAAGAAAAAAGAAAAAACAAAACAATGAATGGAACGAAACAAGCAGTGCTCTCCCCGTCACTCTCTCCCCTCTGTGTTCTCAAGCGGTGGAAGAGCGAACGGTCAGGCAGGACGGGAGGAAGAACGGACGAGAAGAATGCTCAGGGGGTTTATGGTAAAACTAGAAGCAAGATTTATTTCCCCCTTTTTCTGTACTCAAGTGACATCACCAATGCACTCTTCCCCCTTCCGATCCCTCGGTGTCCTCCAAGCCTCGCCCCCCGCCATTCCCTGCCGCACACACTGAGCTCCCCGCAGCTGGGCAGTGACCCGTCGGACCGCAGGCGTGTGCTGGACAGGCCAACAGACAGATGTGTTTTAAAGTATGACCTTTGAACCCTGTCTCCCCTTTCCCCTGTGTAGTTTTACTGTACCCTGCCATGGCGCATCACCTTTTCATTAAACAGTAGGAGATTTAACCTCAACGCCATCTCTGCTGACCTTTTTTATCTTTAATGCTTCTTGCCATTTTTCCCCCGATTTAAACATTTGCAAATGCCCCCCCCCCCTCCTGAAATGATGTTTTGTTAATTTGCTGAGTAAAAATAAATAAGCAAATAATCTACAGGGGACAGATGTAAAGATGACATTTTCTGCAAATTGTACTGCACGGTTTCTGTTTGCTGAGTTTAATATATTGAAGATGAGAAAGGTGCCATTGCTTTTGCACAAGCCACATTTTTTTTATTTACACAATGTGTTAAATTCATCAAACAAGTAAATTGTACGTTAAAAGTGCAGAAGTGTCAGCCACAACATTAAAAGCCCTGACGGGTGAATTGAATAAGTTGGATTATGTTTTTACAATGCTACCTGTCCTCAGGAATATATTTGGTACATGGCAGGTCCTTTGATTTGATGTTCTCAGTATGCACTCACAACGTGCCAAAAGTGGTCCAACCCCAAAGCTACCTAATGCAAGACTTGCCTATGTGGTATCAGAAATGATCTCATGTGGCACATATTGCTGAAAAAGTTCATGCTGGCTATGACAAAAAGGTGTTAATGCATGGTGCATTGCAATTGATTGAGTGCAAACTGGTCAGACTATCCATGCTGACCTATGTCCACTGTGGAAAGTGTCTTCAGTGGGCACCGGAGCATCTGGGGGGTCGTTCTCTTACTTAAAGAAAATATGGGATCAGGATGCACCATGGGTTCTAATTGGAAACCTTGGATAGTTCCTGTATAAACCAAGTACATGCCTAATTGCATTGGCCTCTTTCAACAGGATAATGTGCCCAGCCATTCTGCAAAGATGGTACAGGATCACACCTTCAGCAGTCTTGTGGAGTCCATCCCTTGACAGGTCAGGGCTATTTTGGGGACACGAGAACCTACACAATGTTAGTCAGGTGTTTAATGTTGTGGCAGTATTTATAAAAGAAGCATACTCGCAGATGTCATTACTAGTGTTTCCGGATGTAACAGACGAGGTCTTTGTGGAATTAGTTGCGCAGCTCACTTGCCAGATAATGCTCAGTAAGCCAGAGACTTGCTAAATACCTTCATGGAATCAGGGTCAGTAAATGGCACTTCAGTGTACATGGCTGAGGAAAGGTAGTGTCTAATCTGTGTATTATAATAAACACCTCAAAGTATGGATTGTGATAAAGCCTTTTGAGATCCTACCCACTGTGGTCAAGTCACATATTTTTTATACCAGGTTTGTCATTACACATGCACGGTAATGTGCAGATTGTGAATTAAGATGGATCTGTACTTTTACATCCCGTACTAGAAGGTTGAAGACTAATCTCAGATTGACCCACACACACTTCAGATGGTGAGCTTGAGTTTGCACATCATTTACGCTTTTGCTGAGCAAGATGTATATGGGTGTGTGTGTGTCGCTTCAAAAGAGTAAAAAGCACTTGTACCACATTGTTTAGGGAAAAAGGCGGACTTTGTAAACTGTCTATTTTACCTTGTAGACCTGTTTGCATTCAAAATGTAACAATATGTGATGAAACAAAGCCAACATTCCATTTGTAGGTGAGGTAATGTTTACACCATATGGCCAGCTTTTTTTTTTTTTAGAGTTAGAATGCACTTGTCATCTTGTGTAGGACATTAGCTGTTATTTATTTTTTTTATCCTTATTACCCTTCACAGCGATGTACATGCTGTTTTTTAGATGTTCAGTCATTTTAAAGTTCAGGGCAAGCATTAGGCCTAGACTAAATCACAATCTCAGCAACAGCAACTTCCCTGAAATTCCTTTTTAGGACTAGCGCAATACTCCAGCTGCCCTCAGTCTAAACAGCATGGTTTGATGGGGGTTGACGACAACTAGGTGACAATACATTCCTTCTGAAATGCAGAATTACTGTCACTATAAATTACAAATTGGTATCCTGGTTGTTTACAAAGGTTTTCAAGAGAACTTTTAAGGGGGTGTTTTATAGCACTGACTGTTTATTCAAATGTTCTAAAGCAGTGGTCACCAACCCTCCTCCTGGAGATCTTCTCTCCTGCAGTACATCTAACAAACTGCCCCCTCCCCCTTACTCAACCCTCCGGCCAATCAGACAATTCTTGGAATCAGATAATTTTATTGATCGTGCAGGAAACTGCTGAAGAAGTTAATTACATAGAGCAAGTATTGTAGACAGTGCCTGGACTTCTCAGGAATGTAGATCTTTAGGAGCAGTGTTGGTGACCACATCCACCGAGTTTATGAGAAAGAACAGCTGTGTTAAAGGACAGTAGGCTACTACTAGCTTTAAACACACTTAACAGCAAACCTAATGGAAATCCAAACTTAATGTCCGCACTTTAACAATGTGCTGTTGTTATCGTTCGATACTTTGATGAACTTTTCATAAAAAGCTATAGAGAGGGGAGCAGAGCTTGTTTAGGCCTAGTATTGGACTAAAGTACTTTATTTGAGGTTCCTTCACTGTAAGCCCTTCCATCTAGGATTCATCTTTAGAGTTCTGACTATACATGGATACCAACCTCTTTGTAAGATTTTCTTTGTAAGGTTTCTTAAAGATTTGAGTGTCTCTAAAGAAGTGCAAAATGTGCTTAATATCCTCTGAAGTCTTGCATCAGAGCTTGGTAGTAGCATCTGTTTCTTTTGTTCTCTTCCCACTCTAATCTCAAAGGGGAGATAATTAGGTTAGTAAACTGCTGGTAGGTGGTATAAACCAGAATTAGACCACAGGCTGAAGCAGCAGACCTCCTGAAGTAAAAATGCAGCACAGTGCTGCTTACTGCCAAAGCTAAAAGACAACGGGAGACATTGCAGAGGTCACTTGTTAAGGTTGAGGGTGACTAAAATAGTTGGACCGTTACCAAAGTTAAGCACAGTGAGGTAAAAAGGTGAGGAGGCATGTTGCAAGTCAGTTCCATGGCACTTTGTTCTGACTAGTGACCTTCCAAAAGTTTTATGTACATCATATTAAAGCAGTGATCTGGACAAAAATCATATTTACATAATTGTCCTCTTATCTCAAATCTCATTGGTCAAAGTGTCTCAGTGTTGAGCTGGATAGTAACATGAGTTGCCTTGAATCTACTTTAAAAAAAAAAAAAAAAAAAAAAAAAAAAAAAACTTCTTTAAAAAGTTAAAAATCAGCTATAAGCATCTATTAATCAGCTACAGTTCCATTGTCCTGGCTGATCTATATCAAACTATCAGTTTGGGTAGACACTGTGTTTCATCAAGTGTTACTTTGTCTGAGACAGAACAGAATGAACCGATGAGGCCACTAAGGTGGAAATGTGAATTTAGGCGGTAAGGCAGACAACAGTATAACCTCTTACCTTAAATTCATTTTATTCATTATTCCACAGCTTTCTTTACATAAGTACATTCTTCACTATTGGACTTCCATCACTCTCTATCTTCTGTATTTCTCAAAGTCTTTGGACCACATGACAACATAATATAATAAAAACAGTCTTTATCAAACACATTAAAAACATCCGCTACACACACACACAAAATGTAATGTGTTAAACTTCACTGATGGAATCACTTTCTCTTTCTGGCCTAAATAGCTGTGGCTGTTTTTACTGTTCTTTTATTCTTTGTTCTTTCTTGGCACGAGAGGCCATCACTCTGAAGAAGGCAGCGGGCCAGAGAGTGCGGAGGTAGACAGCAAGAGTGGGTAGAGGTCCAGCCAACAGAACGTCTTTCTGTCTGTAACGGACAGCCTTCAGGATGGCATGGGCCACCTCTGCTGGGTCCCATCCTGATGCCGTGGTCTTGTCCATCACTAACAAAGCACAAAAGAAGGCAAAAAAATCAAGTATCTCACAAAGCGACATCTGGCATATAATAAAACAATCCCTGCATTCATACCCTTTTTATTGTTGTCATGAAGCAAAGATGAATCCTAAAAAACCCTCTGAACTGTTTAATCCAAAGAAAATATAATTGGTTTGGAAAACACTGAGCTAAGATTGCCATGTTTATGAATTGGTCATATATGCATAAAAATAACAAGCAGTTATAAAACAAATAAAATGGATAACAGTGACCTGTTATAAGTAAAATTCAACAGGACACTTCTGTCCTTAGTTACATTACAATTGTTGAATCTGTAAGGTGTTGAAGTTACAACCACTGATAAATGAAAAAATATTTAGGGTGAGTTGCCCTAATGTTGGACATTTTTTGTATTTTGGACTTCTGTAGTGTATTACAATGTTAAGCCACATTAAAAAAATACAAAAAATGTCCCACATTAGGGCAACTCACCCTATAGATTTATTGCCAAGTGGTAGCCTGTATAAGCACTACCTGAGTGGGATTGTAGGGTTGCGAGAAGGGCTGGAGTTTTGTTTTTTTTAAATAAATAATTAACATACTAATTTAAAAAGATGAGTATTGGCTCACCTCCATATTTAGATCCGTCTCCAGTGACAGCGTTTACTGACAGGTTGGTTTTAATGTATCCAGGACTGATGATTGACACCTGTATACCGAACCGCTCCACCTCTGCTCGAAGGCAATCAAAATAGGCTTGTGTTGCATGCTTGGATGCTGCATCTAAACAACATAACACACATTTCCACACATTATTCACAATCTTTAGCAAATGGCCAACACTTCAATAGCTCATTAGCTGTCCTTACTGATAGAGGTGAGTTCATACAAAACAAGTAATTCATTCAACAAGTGTCAGAATCAGTACAGTATACAAGTAAAGCTGGACTATCTGGTAGACAGATAAGATGATGCCTGCACTGTATCTGCGTATGACATCACACCATCATTGCTGCAGTGCTTAAACACCACCAAAGCAGGAAAAATTACTTCCCACAGTCCCGGAGACTCGGTGTCCAGTACAGTTTCGGAGTTCCCTTCCTCAATCACACTCACTAAACCTGGCAATTAACAGAGTTGAAGCAGCTGTGTTTGAGCAAGGAAATCACCAAACTATTCTGGAAATCGACCCTCGAGGAGGAGTTGAGCACCTCTGACCATCTGGAATAGTCAATAAAGCCTGATTGGCTGAGAAGAGTTCTAGCCAGCACAATAACTACCATGCAACTGAGCACTGGCTGCTCAATAATGACTCATCTTGCACTGCAGATAACTGTTAACTTTGTAATTTTCTTAAAATGCAAATAAAAAAACATTAGCTAACTTTTACAGCATAACATTTCAGCTACGGATCTTCTGGTCAAATCCAGAGTGTGACAGAACTGCTAAACAAACCGCTAGCTAGAGTTGAACAGAACATAATTCCGCAATTCCACAAAACAGGCCGGGAAATATTTTCCACATTCGCTTAAAAGAAGTTGAATTCAATTTAATCTGGCAATTATTGAAAAAAAAATATTATGTACTATATTAGGGCTGCTCTATTTGACTTTTTTCTTTATTTTGCAGTTCATCAGGGCTGTGATGGCGCAAATCATTTAATTGATTACCGGCAGGTAAACACAAGTTGTGCAAACCTGTCTCAGGAGAGGCTCATCAGTGCGTGACTATGGTTGCCCTTGTCTCACAATTCACCCCTTAACTAATTAACAACAGAAATAACAGTCAATAATACATCAACACAATACATTAAGCAGTCCTTTAAGTGCTGTTCAGAACAGAATCCTGCACAGCTTGGGTTTACCTGCAGATCCTGCATGACCAGTAAAATCAATTGTGTGCAAATTATAAGAAAATGTGGTGAAAGATTAACTGAAGTCTAATTACAATTTTTCTGAATTACAAAAACTGAACGCAGGAGGGTGCAGGCAGCAACCATAGAGGTGTAGGAGGACTTGATGTGTGGTTGAAGTGGTGTGGGCAAGAATGACACTTAATTTTGCAGGCACTGGTGAATTATGTTGAATGGGAGGCAGTGGACATTCACAATCAAGAATACTGTTATTACAGATTGTTCAAAGACTGTTATTACAGATTATTTAGAATCAGGCCTTGTCTGTGTAGGGTCAGTTATATTAGTCTCTGTATATACAGTAATCCCTCGCGGTTCAGCAGTCGTTGATTCAGTCTCACAGATTTTTTCTGAGAACCAAAGTAATAATTTTTGCGGAATCCCCCGCATATGCGCAGAAAAGGCAGATATCCTCGCAATTTTTCTGCTTTTGTGACGTCCAGGCCTCGTCCGCCACACCCCTTCGTACTTTCATGTTGGGTTGCTAAGCACCACGCCCTAACATAAACCCTGCAAAGTACAAGGGTGCACAGCAGGACTGGCCTTTGCGGCCCAGTTGGCCCAGTTATATGTGTTTTTGTGAGTGTTAGAGGGGTAGTAGGTGTTCATCAAGTAGAGTTAGTGAACCAATGTGTGTTTTTGTGTGTAATTTGTGTGGTTGAGCCCGTCTAGCTAGTCACCCTCCTCCAGAGTTTTAGCTGCTGGAGTATCGTGAGGAAAACTCGAGTTTTGTGTGAGATGGGTGCAGTACTGTACAGTATAAACAGTATCCAGTATAAACTATACAATATGGATGTGTACATTTTCTTCAAGGTTAATACATTTATAATGAAATTCAAGTGTTTCATTTTAATTTCATTATAAATAGTAGGCATTTTTTGAACCATAACACAACAACACGTTTTTTCACTTTAGGTGGGTTACTGTACTCACAAGCAGATCTATAAGGGATGGCAATCTTTCCCTGCACACTGCTTATGGCCACTATGTGTCCACTTCGTCTTTCCACCATAGAGGGAAGAATGGCTAGAGAGAATAAAAGGAGAAAAAACACAAGTGTTTCCATTTCTATGAACTAGTTTTATTCATTCAAATGGAAAAAATGCAGTTAACAGCGCTGCATATCACTATTAGTGTACTGGATTAAGATACAGAATGGACTGAAAAACAGTTTACAGGATCACAAACTTTTTTTTGCTTTTACTGACTTTTACAAACTGTCCACCCCATCACATCTCTCACACAGAAACAATGTTCTGTGGTTAGTCATGTTGTATCTCAGTCAAATGCATAGCAGGCATGTAAGCTGTTAACACGTGGCCACAATTTCATCTCCACCACTTTTGGAAATAACTGTAAATCTCCCAGTCAAAAAATATGAATAAGCAGTCCCCTCGAACGATGAATCGAAAGCCAAGGTGAGCCCAGCTACCTGCATGAGGCTGAAGAGGTACCTGTACTTGCAGCTCACCATGAACTGCAAGTACAGGTATCATCATGTCATGATCATAGGTGGTAATGTTTAGAATAAAGAAATCATACCACCCATCTTCCTGTTAACAAATATGAACACACAACCCTCCCCACAGCACAAGTGTAGCCATTTTATGTACTTTCGGACATTCCCAATTGACCTACATGTGTCTTGTGTGTCTTTATATTTAATGATGATGGTAAAAAAGTGGTACATTTCAGAAAGGACCATTTACCTCACAATGTCCTGCATGTACCTCTCTACCATTTTAAAAAGCAAAAACAGACCAAAACCATCTCAAAATATAAAATAATCTCAGATATCAAGCAGCTTATTTGTTATGTGAGGTAGATACTCACTTTTTAGAAGCTTTGAGGTATTACAATTGTGACTTGTTAAGTTTGTCTAGAACTGTGAATTTCAGCTCAAACCAAAAACTGACTAAAGGTAATTATGCCAAAATATAATAAAAAAAAAAACATTTGAATTTTAAACAATGAGTATCTCTTAAAGGATTTAGAGACTGCCTTCTCCTTTTTTTCTTTTTTCACAATGCTTCCTTCCACAAGTATGTTATATATATTTGAATATATGCTCATGTTGATGTTTTATGTTGCTCTTTCATCGCAGGACTATACTGTATATCTCTTCACAGAATTGCCCGTTGCACCTCACTTTACTACAAACTTACAAGCGTTGTCCACCTATAAATCAGACACCAACCTGCATGGCTGGCTGTTGTACTACAAAGCTACAATGATTAATGATTTCCCAGCCATCCAAATGCAAAAAAATCTCCCTGTAATACAGCTGTTACCTTGAGTCAGGGCAACAGGCCCAAAGTAGTTGGTCTCCATGACGTCCCTCTGCACGGAGACATGGGTGTCTAGGATGTTGCCACGGTAACTGATGCCTGCGTTGTTAATGAGGACGTCCACATGACCGTGGCACTTCAAAATCTCCACGGCTGCCCTGGCAACTTTGTCTGTGTCTGAGAGGTCAAAGGTGACTGTGCAGGGTGTGTAAATCTGACCAAAAATACAGAGATTCACTTGGTTATGGGCAACACCATTTAGGTAAACATCCTTTTAATTTAAAAGGCAGAACATCATAAAACATACAAGGCAGCTCTTACATGTATTCAGATGCAATAACTATAACATATTGCAAAAAACTTAAAAAAACGAAAAAAAAAAAAAAAGGGCTGTTTTAGTGCTCTGTGTGTGTGTGTGTGTCTGAGAGGTCAAAGGTGACTGTGCAGGGTGTGTAAATCTGACCAAAAATACAGAGATCCACTTGGTTACAGGCAACACCATTTAGGTAAACGTCTGTTATTTTAAAAGACATTTTACAACATAAAAGGGAGGGGGCTTTTTAGTGCATTTGTGTGTGTGTGTGTGTGTGTGTGCGTGTGTGTGTGTGTGTGTGTGTAGTATGGGTGTGTGTACCTTTCTCTGACCATCTGTCACAGCCCTTAACTCCTGAACAACCTCCTGCAGTCTCTTCGGGTCTCGTCCACACAGGATAAGCCTGGCCCCTGCACTATGGAACACCCGTGCACATTCTAGGGAAAAACACACACAACGTTCATCTTAATATTAACCAGAAGAAACATAGCATAACAATCACTGTAACATATGGTGAGCCATAGCTGGAAATCAAAAGTAGGCGTGTCCAGCAAGGTGGTTGTTTAGTATATACACTATATGCTCAAAAGTACAGTCACGCCTGACCATCACACCAACATGGACTTTAATGACACTGCATTCAAATACTTTAATATGGAGTTGGTTCCCCTTTGCAGCTATAACAGCTATTCCGCTATTCTTGGAAGGGTTTCCACAAGATTTTCAATCGTTTCTGTGGGATTTTTCGTCAATTCATTCTGTAGAGCATTTATGGTATTGGAAGAGAAGGTCTCTGTTCCAGTTCATCCCAAATGTGTTGGATGGTGTTGAGGTCAGTTCTTCCACACTAAACTCATCCAACCATGTCTTTATGGAGCTTGCTTTGTGCACTGGGGCACAGTCATGCTGGAATAGAAAAGGTTCTTCCTCAAAGGTGTCCACAAAGCTGGAACCGTAGTGTTGTCCAAAATCTCTTGGTAAGCTGAAGCATTAAGTCAGCCCTTCACTGGAAGTATGGGAACACCTGAATTTAATAATTAAGAGGGGTGTTTCAATACCTTTGTGAATATAGTGTATGTTACCTTTGCCCAGGCCAGAACTGGCTCCTGTGATGACCACAACTTTATCCTGTAGAATCTGACTGCTTCTCGCTCTCTGGATCAATCTCCATAGGACCAGCAGCCCGAATGCACCTACAGCCAGTGGACCCACACCTGCTCCTGTTAAGCGTTCCATTCTCCTAAACACACACATATACACATACACAAATAATAAATACTCCCCCAGCTATTTTATCTACACCTCCAACGTCAGCATGTTAAAATCGCGTACTCTGACCTTCTTTTACAACACTCTTCCTCCACCCCAACTGTTTCACACAAACACAGCAGGAGCCAGACACACATTAAGCATGGGCAGGGTATTTCACAAAGCAGGATTTCTCAACTAATCTGGATGATTTAAATTAAAAGCTTGCACTGTCCAAAGAGAATCTCCTTGCTCTATCCTCCTACTGGACAGGCATAACTTCCTCAGGACTCTTACTTTGTAAATTACCTCTCAAGTAGGGATGCATTACCTGAACTTATGTCAAGGTACTTTAATTTTCTTCAAATTCTCATTTAACAGACATGCTGATCCACTATTAATAGTAATAATAATAATAATAATAATAATAATAATAATAATAATAACATTCGAAATGTGTTTAGAAAGGCACCATGTGATGATAAATAAAACATTATAATATCATAAGAACATGATGTCTTTCTGAGCACATTAGAAACATAGTGGATACACAAAAATGCCATTGATAATGACAAATACATTATATGGACAAAAGTACTGGGACACAGCTCTTAATTATTGAATTCAGGTGGCTTTTCTATTCCAGCATGACTGTGCCCCAGTGCACAAAGCAAGGTTCATAAAAACATGTCATAAAGATGAGTTCGGTGTGAAAGAATTTGACTGGCCCACACAGAGTCCTGACCTCAACCCCATCCAGCACCTTTGGGATGAATTTGAATGGATATTGCATGAAAGCCCTACACGTCCAACATCAGTGCCTGGCCTCTTAAATGCTCTACAGAATGAATGGGCACAGAAACACTCGTGGAAATCTTGTGGAAACTCTTCGAAGAAGAGCGGAAGCTGTTATAGCTGTGGGGGGGCAACTTCATGTTAAAGTATATAAACTTAAATGCACTGAATGCTGTCGATCAGCTGAATGGTGTATGAAGCTTCTATAGTTTTGCACTGGAGCTACGAGGCTTGTTTGCTCGTGTGACCAAGAGGTAATGTCACCTGTGTCTGAGGCTCAAAAGGTCAGAGCCAACAAGCTATAGAGATTGGATGCTCATACATAACCATAGTAACCGCAGGCCCACCTTAATAACCATAGTAACCCCCACAACCTAAGTAACCCCTGCTCCAGTCTTTATAGAATGACAACGTTCACCGTGTTCGACAGTTTTACACCTGAAAAGAGAGTACTGTTAGAACATCACTTCAACCTTTTTCCATCAGCTACACAGCCCAGACTACAAACTGCTCGCAGTTAATACGTGGCTGTTTAATAATCTTTCTGCATGCGGTTACATGTTGGCGTTTCAAACGGCAGAGCGTTTCCACGACGGTTTATTTGATTTGC
This sequence comes from Brachypetersius altus, assembly GCA_037974465.1. NCBI lineage: Eukaryota > Metazoa > Chordata > Actinopteri > Characiformes > Alestidae > Brachypetersius > Brachypetersius altus. Next base: position 6,430,809 of record JBBPDB010000028.1, on the reverse strand, counting down.
GGGTACCTCCAGAACTAAAATACTGAAACACTACTTACAGGAAGCCAGAAGCCGTGTGTATGCACACATGGGAAATGACACACACGCGCATGGCACCTGTAAACCAATCAGAGCAAGGATGGGCGGGGCCACTGCATGACACAGAAACAATATACAGTATATACCATTCATTCTAATACTGATACTACTGCAGCTACTACTTCTACTACTACTACTAATAATGACATAATTTATTACACATACCAATAATAATACTGACACTACTATTACCACTGCTGCTACTAATAATAGTAATTAGCCCACAATAATAATAGATTATGGTACACGTAGTAGTAATAAGACTGATACTACTGATACTACTACTAGTACTACTAATAATAATAGAGTTACAGTACTCACACTAATGATGAGACTGCTACTACTACTACTACTGTTATTGCTCCTACTACTAAGAATGAATTATACTACGCATTATAATGAGACTGATACTGCTACTACTTATATTAGTAACAATAACAACAACGGATTATACTACTCAACGAGACTGATACTACTACTACTAATAATACATTATACTGCTCATACTGCATCATAAATACTCCTACTATCATTACTATTACTAATGAAAGAAAGAGTTCCAGGCACAAAGCAGTAATGATGTGCTAAATTAAATAAAGCATGTCAAGACAATAGCGTCGGTTGTGCAGTTTTATGTGCTGTGAGCAGGAGCCGTGTTGCAGACATGACCACCAGATTTGAAAAGGATCGTGTAAAACATGGACCAAAACACGAAACGTGAACCAAAGCACCCTCTACTGTGGGTTCACGCATCCAATTAGCACGTACGATGTAACACCTGGTTATCGGCGAAGCTACTTGGATACACCTCTTTTTAAGGCTTTGGGATAGACCCCTTACTTCCAGCAAAAGTCAGTATGAATATTCAGTATACCAAGACATCTTGGACACCACCATGCGTCTTTGGGGTCTTAGTTCAGGGAAAGCTCTTTTCTATTCCAACATGAATGTGCAAGGTCTATAAAGACAAGGTCAGGAGGCAGGCCAAACAAGTTCGTCCAAGATGGTGAGTCAGGCCTTCTCGTCCAACATCAGTGCCTCAAATCATAAATGCTCTACAGAATGAATGGGCAGAAATCCCTACAGAAACTCCAAATCTTGAGTAAAGCCTTTCAAGAAGAGTAGAAGCTGCAAAGAGGGGAACATTAAATGTAATGATGCAATGGTCAGGCATTCCAATACTTTTGTCCATATAGTGTAAAGCACTTTATCATATATATGCTTTATCACACCTGCAGACACATTTCAGATCTGTGTTCATTCAGAGCAGTCTCACACTTATATTTGGAGAGGCCTGGACCATGTGGTTTGGCCACCTATAATGAAGATGTGAAAGGTAATGAAGTCCCGACTCTTCTGAGTAGGTCAAGGATGAACTATGAAGACTGTAAATTGACCTGAATGTAATCTTCTGAAAATTAATAAATAAAAATCTTAAAAAGATCAAAATGTTATCACTTGGGGTAGGTAAGGAACCTGAATTAAAAAGAATTGTAATGCCACACCCCAGGCTTCAGCAATTATAGACCAATATGCAAACACTGACCAGTTACTGTGCCTTTATGTCGCTGATAAGTAAAAACTTGGCAGTTTAGGTGGTCTTTGGGATCTGTTGTGGAATCTTATGAACCAGAGAAGTATGCTCATCCTCTTACTGCTTTTGTAAATAATTATTCTAACACATGTCCAACACTATCAGTGCTTAGAACCTTAAAATGATAATAGTAGTACTAGCAGGAGTAATAATAATAATAATAATAATAATATGAACAAGAATTAAAATAAGACTGAAACCAAACAGGCAGAGTGTAATTCCCATCGGTCAAAAAACAAACACACACTAAAGAACACAGAGAACCAGGCTTGGAACTATTTTTTTACATGGTGGAGTAAAACCCTTTCTTACAAACACAAGAATCTTTAAAACAACAGAAAGGAGATGCCTTATAAGTAAAAAAAAAATTGTTGCAATGTGTAAATTAATAAATAATCCAAATAATTTACAGTATGTTATAAAAAAGCTCAAAGAATACTGGAGTCTGTTATGATCTATTTACATCAGAAACAAATATTACACATTCATTTCTTCAGAGACATACAGAAATGGGGTCCAAAAGATGGGGAGGCAACGGCCATTTTAAGATCCAATTATTGGCTTCCTAAACACAAAATAACTTAGTGTTGAGTACTAACCAAACCGGTAGGCATTCAGTTATTTTATAACTATAAGGAGTCTCAGGGTAGTATCTTATTTTAGTTATTTCTAAATACAACTGGCAAGTTGTATTTTAGTGTTGATAAAATTCCCAATTAGTTTTTGCTTTTCCTGTAAGAAAAATCCTTCTAGAAATGTGTCTTCAGATAATCAAGGTTATATAAAACCAATCAGTGAAGCCAGAATTAAAAAAAACAAAAAACAAAAAACAAAAAAAACAAAAAAAAAATACATGGAAGATGTGCATTGTATGTACACACATACATATACACATGCACACTTATGGCTTTTTCAGGATTTTGCGTAGGACAATAAAGGACAGATCTGTATTATCCACAAAGAAACAATCACCAAGACAAACACAGAAAAGCATCCTTGGCTCTTTTCACAGGCACATGCATGTTCCTCACACACACGCAGACACAATCAATCAGACAATAGACAGACATAGGAGAAAGGAAACCGCTCTACCGAAGGAAATATTTGTTCAGATATTGCAGATCTTCATTTTCTGTACACGAGGTTGCTTTGTAAACAATTTTTGAAAAAAAGTGTCCAGAGTGTGGCTTTAGAGATGATCCGCCACAAAAGGACGGGCGCGCACATATTTGATCCTGAACCCTCTTGAGGATCATGGCTGTCTTTATTGCACTTTTAACAAGCTGAAAAACACACACACAAAGGAACTGGAATTTCTTCTACAGCACTGTCTCACATTTGTGTTTCTGGAACTGATGGCATGGAGTTCTGACCATGCACATCAAATCCTCAGATGTGGGAAGTGTACGGCTGAGACAGAACCTTTCACTCTCTTCATCTCAGACTCCTGGAGGAGGCAGACTCGGCTCTGAGACAGATAATTCCTGGGCAAGATCATTAAAGCGGGCAATGTAGTCAACACTGCTCTCACTCATCATGCAGGCAAGCTGAGTATCCATCTGCTGGAAAAACAAATGAAAATAATTATAAGCAGGTACACAGACTATAGCTTAACGTTCAAATGTCAGTTTCTGTATATGTCAGGATCTGGCCAGGTTTCTCTGTTGTGTTTGGCTAAATTGTTTAATATGTTGCATGTAACATATCCTTCTTAAACAGGTCAAGACCAATCTCACAGAAAAACACTGCATTATGGAAAGCTTAAACAGGCTAAAAACTGTTAAAACGTCCATTCAGATAGCTGATTTTATCCAAAAGTGAAGAGCCTTTGACTTAGTTACCTTATACCAATCTTGAAGGTACCGTATAGTCAATTGTTCAATAAATAAAAACTCGTCATTTGCCAAATACATATGGACTGCACTGAATACATCATACTATTCACATTTAATAATCACTATGTAAGGAAGTCTATTTTGAAACACAGCCGAGGCAGGTTCTCACCTCTACTACATCAGACAGGCCCCGAGCCTGAAAGGAATCATGAGAGTTGCTGTCCAGGAGGCTGGGACCAAGCAAAGCTGTACCACTGGAGGGCCCTACAGGGGGGAGGACAGTCCTACGAGTCTTATCAGGAGACACCAGGCTTGCTGTAGTGAGGAAAAACGAACAGAAGACTGATTAGTTCATGAGTTGTCGTACAATTGTTGGGCTTCCGTTCCCATCATGTGATTCATTTGTGCTGTTCAGGGCTTCCTCCTATAAAGGCTTCTTACAATAAACATACTTGCCTCTGAAGCCAGATATACACTCAGTAATTTTAAAAATCCTATTTATAGGTGACCCACACTGTACAAACAATAAGCATCATCACACTGTGGACTGACATTTTGGCTGGCATGCCGTGACATGGTGCTCATGCTGCACACAAATTTCAGGCTTATCTGGAACATATTTTGAACCCTTGCCAAACCAACCTGGCAGATGTGCCTTTGAAATGCCCCAAAATCCCTCAGATATTAGCAAACGAGACATTCTGAAATATTCAAATATAAGGAACTGCTGAAGAACACTTGAGAGAAGAACCACATCATTGGTCAATTACCTTCGAATGGCTTTCTACCCTTATGGCATTTCAATAGCATATTGTGAACTTGAACACCAAATAGAGGGAATAGAGCTACACAAAACACTTATCCTAAACCCTTCTAATGGACATGTATGCCTCAGGTTTAAGTCTTAAAAAATAAATCTTTAAATGAAATCTTGCACAGTGAAGGAATGGTACGCACAGAGAAGGCATCCCAAAGTTGAGTCACTGGAATCACTGGGGTACCACTGGGGGTCATGTGTAGGAGATGGCATCCAGCTATGGGCAGGGCTGCCACTGGGTGAGGGGAGGAGCTTAGACCGGTCACTTCCATTTAGTTTTGGAGGAGAAAGAGATGAACCATCTCCTAAGAAGAGGGGAAGGAAACATAAATATTAACAGGAAAAGCTGTGTAATGACAACTGAATCACATCACCAAGGAAAATAAGAGATATGAAGAAAAACAAGCTAGTCAGGCTTCAGGAGTTGTAATTGTTATTCCCTGTGACAGTTTCTTCTCTCTACCTAGGCATGAAGTAACCAATTGCTTGTTACATGTTCAACCGACTTACTTATTACAAAACCACAGGTTTCTCAGACAAGAATTGTGTGTAAACACACATTTTCCAGTGGAAACCAAAGACAGATCCTGCTCAAAAACTGGTCTTAGGATTTTAGCTCTAGATTTGAATATCTCTGCAGTAAAACATTTATTCACACCTACCATAGTGAGCTGAATTGATGGCAAGCTCAATAATGGTGTCACTGATATGAGTATGAGGCTCTCCAGAGGGGAGCGATTCATCTGGAGGACCAGGTAGAGAAATGTCCAGTAAGGAAGCTACACTGGGAGGTGCCAAAAGGGAGTCACCTCCTTCTGGAGATGGTGGAGAAACACCGTTTTGCAAGGAAGCCTAATAAAGGAGGAAGAAAAACAAGACAGACAGAATGCTCATTATTGTTCACACACACAAATAGTGAACAAATATATCCTGGATACAAATTGTCATAACAATTGTAACTTTGTAATAGAAAAAAAGTGTAATTTCTCCCTCAGATACCTCTTGCTCCTGCTGGAGCAGCTCGGGTTCCGGTGCAGCAGGCACAGGTGGTGGTGTGTCATCAGCCCCCATGAGGCTAGACTCTGGAGCAGGGCCTTCCAACTCTCGACAGGGGCTTCCTGGGATAATGCCTGCAGATTTTGCAGCCAGGTCAATTGCACCTGAAGTATACAAAGACAAATTTTTACTCTTCAGTGAAAAATAACAGATGCAGCAGAAGCAAGTAGATTTTAACCAGTACAATGGACTGGGGCAACTGGTTTGACAGCAATCTTACTAGAGAGCTGAGTAGAAGTGGCATTTATTGTAGTGGATGTAGCTTTGAGGGGAAGAGGACGCGTCGGTGTTCGGGTTTGGATTGGCCGAAAAGAACCAGTGCCTAAGGGAGAAAGATGGAAAGAAAAACAATGATACTGAATAACTGAATTTTAAATCTGTATTTCTGCTTGATACACTGACAGCAAGACAAGCAACTGCCAGAAAGTGTACATGTACATTACCAGTAGCTGAGGAATTGGAGAGAATGGAAAAAGAGCACACATGCTGAGAAGTGTCTCCTGTTGTTCGAGGCAACAAAGTTCTCTGCAGGACAAAAACAAAAGAGACACTGTTGGCTACAAGTGAAGATTTGGATCTCATCATGAAGTTGAAGTTGAAGTTTATTGTCATATGTACAAAGTACAGTGTACAGAGCACAATGAAATTCTTACTTGAACA
>JBBPDB010000028.1:6370862-6410920 GCA_037974465.1 Brachypetersius altus | reverse complement strand
TATACTGTCTGATTACACTGTTTGTCTTGCACAATGTTTTGTTTTGTCTGTCTATATTATTTCTATTTTTTTTTTTTATTTCTAAATCTTATTTCTTCTAAGTATTTGTATATATACTGCAGATCCAGAGCTCTCGCCATTTTGTTTCCCTGTATGCTTGTATACGGTGAAATGACAATAAAGTTCACTTTGACTTTATATACAATATATATTTATATTTTAAAATATTAAATATTTAATTTTATTTTTGACTGATTGATTACAGAAAGAAATGTCTACCGCTGAGACATTTCTTTCTGCTTTTTCAGTGACATTGACAAAGTAGGAAAGATTCTGACGAGTTCTTGAAAAGATCGTTTTAACCAATCAGCAAACAATATTGGTGACGTAAAAGACCGTTGTCCAATAGAGAACTGTGATTGATGTGAACACGAGTCTTTAATATTGTTTGAATAAATATAGTTGAACAGACCATACTAGACTAGACTAGAATAGAATGTAATAAAATAGAAGAATTTACCTCTGTGTTAAATTATTTCTATGGTTACGCAGCACAGGCTAGAGACACTTCAGTATGTGCGTGTGTGTGTGTGTGTGTGTGTGTGTGTGTGTGTGACGAAGAGGGGAAAGTTTCTGATGAGCTCTTGAAAAGAACTTTTCAGTCAAGCAACAAGAAAAGTTTAGTTAGACGTGCAATTCATTTTGTCCAATTGAGAACTTATAGAAGTGTAATTGATGTGAATCTGAACCAATCAGACGTTGGTTTTGGGATTCTATTTTGACTCTCGAACACACGTGTCCCGGCCTTTTGGGCGTGGTCACTGCTTTCGTACGTTTTTTTGTGTGTGCGCGTCTCCGTGCGACTGTGACCAACTTCTTAACAGCATTGCGGATTATCTGAGGAGACTCCCCCCTAGCCTCAGACACGATGACTTCGACAAACATGTTTCAGGGTCTCGACGAAGGTGCGAAGCCGAGTTCGAGGTATGACTTGTTCGTCCGCGATTAGGTTTTGGAGGGTAACGCTGTCCCCTTTGGAGAGTCGAAACAGGAACTTGGCTAAAATAGCAGGCGGCTAGAGCTAAAAGCTAATCGAAATCAAGGAACTGCTGTAAACAGTCACATAGTGGCAAATGTTCATAAAATAAATGTGTTTAAAAAGATTTGAGTTGTATTCTAACTCTGTGAATTGTGAAATACCATACGAGTTAACCATATCTTATCGTCTGCATTCCATCTCAATGTTAGTAGCCGTTAGGCTAACTTAAACTGTTAGCCCCAAATAACAACAATTCTACCAACAACTACGCTCAGATTGTATCTTGGGCAAACCAATGCACAGGTGTTCACTTTTATCAAACGAATTGATTTGGTCTGTTGTTGTATGTGTGTGTATATACAATATTTTAGTAATCCGTCCTCTCATACGATGGTGTTGTGATCCTTGTCTCCCCCATTGTTGTCGTCCTAAATTGCCCTGCAAACACTGACTGGAGACAAAGGCTTCGTGTAAAAAGCATACAAAATGTAAATGACGAAACATGTTATTTGACCAGTGAAATGTGACTGGACGCCGGACTCAGTCTCCTTTCTTTAAAACTCTGTCTACAGGGGGCGCTATTAGCGCCTTTTACCACGAGGCTCTTCTGTCCTGTCGTTTGACACTATTTGTGAAAATCCATGCAGTCTTGTATGGACAAAAGTATTAGGACATTTCTCTTTATTAGGGTTTGGGCTAGGCCCCTTAGTTCTAGACAATCTGCATGCTCCAGCATACCAAGACATTTTGGACAATGCCATGATTCCAGCTTTGTGGACACAGTTTGGGGAAGACCCCTTTCTATTCCAGCATGACTGTGCCCCAGTGCACAAAGCAAGGTTCATAAATACATGGTTGGATGAGTTTGACGTGGAAGAACTTGACTGGCCCTCACATAGCCGTGACCTCAACACTATCCAACACCTTTGGGATGAACTAGAATTGAGATTGTGAGGTAGGCCTTCTCGTCAGTGACCTTATAAATGCTCTACAGAATGAATGGGCACACATTCCTACAGAATCGCTCAAACATTTTGTGGAAAGCCTTCCATTAAATGTGAAAGCTGTTATAGCTGCAAAATGGGGGCTCCTGCTCCATATTTAAGTCTGAATTTTAATGCAGTGTTGTTGAAGTCCCTGTTGGTGTAATGATCAGGTGTCCCAATACTTTTTTTCAGATAGTGTATGAACTCCCTAACACAGGGGTGTGGAGCTTTAGGATGAGTTGTAGTGTAGTTTATAATCCAGAGCTAATCTTCCAACGTCAGTAGCTGATATCACTAATTCTCACTCGGCTGAATAGGATAAAATCCTTACAATGTTTTACAGTTGAGTCTAAAATCTTCCCTGGTGGTAAACTCCAAACCTTGGGTTACCTGGCATCTACAAATGTTTGTACCTATGGTGTAACATGTTGATTGGATTATAACATGTAATGTGTGTCCTTAGGGTTTTGCGACCTCCAGGTGGTGGCAGTAGCAATATATTTGGCGGTTGTGAGGATTCTAGCCCTTCCAGACGGGCCAATAAGATGGCCTCGTCAGTTTTCGCACCCCCAGAGCAGACTCAAGCAGGTCCCGCACGCTCCAATCCCCCAGGTGAGAATGTGTGTTGGCTCTCAGCTGAAAAGAGACTGCCTGTTTTTTCGTTTTTTTTGTCTTTTTTTTTTTTTTTTTTTTTTTTACCCTCTGGTTGAAAATGGTCACCAATGTGTAAACGTTGTATGAGGAGGCTTTTTCCCTCTCTCACACACACAATGCTTTTCTTATCTCCCGCCCTCTTGTCTGACGTTTTCACCCGCCCCCTTATAGCAGTGGATCGCCAGTGTAGATCCCTCAGTGTTCCATTCTAAACCAGCTAGCACTCAGTCTCGGGGGTCGGAGTGGTGAAGTCGTGTCAATTAAAGTCAAAGGTTACGGGGATAAGTGGTTTGTTTGTTTGTTTGTTTGTTTGTTTTTCTTGTATTTTATTTAGTTTGAGCCTCAGTACTGTTGCAGCACTTTGGTTAAAGATTAGACTTTGTAATCTTTCTAATGGTGCAGATATTGATCAGAGGTTGCCTGTGCTGTTTAAATCAGTCTTGTGAATTGACTGATAACATGCCTGGATGATTATGAGGGATTATTTTAGTTCTTCTTTAAGTGGTCCTCTTTCAAGCATTGTGGGTTCTATTCTCTGATTGGTTCTCAGACTGTGTTATGTTTTAGAAGCGTCCGTGCTGATGTTAGTATGTGCCCTTGGGGATGGGGAGTGGAGTGAGTGCAAACATCTTGCTGACACACGTATACAGGCTGTTATTGGACACTTTCAAATCCTTTCTGTTACTGTCATGTTTTAATAACAAAGGTGAAACAAATCTACACTTTAAACAATGACTTTGGTAATATTTTATTTGAATGTTGGACATAGCCAATTTTTAAAATCTAAACATAATAAAGCCCCTAACTGCATTTCTTATTTGAAATTTCTATGAAATGTGCTGATGTATCTCTTTCTCTCAAAGGAGGCAAAAGCAGTGGGATTTTTGCAGAATCTCAGGTTCAAACCACAGAGCCTAAGCCCACACCTCCAAGTGGAGCGACAAGCAACATCTTTGGAGGACCAGTGTCAAACCAAACTGTCAAACCAAGTCATCCAAACAAACCCAAGGTTAGTCTCTGTTGATAAATAAAAACATCTGTTTGTAGGAGGGTGGTCATTTGACAGATAATTCATAACACTGTATCTGCTGAAAGCAAAAAAATTGTCAAGTTACTGCTGAAGACACCAGTGTAAAGACAGCAAACAGGAGACATTTTACTCTGGCTTGTCACTTGATAATTGATCATCCCTTCTCTCTTTTACAGGATAATATAGGTTTGGGTTCAGCTGTTGTACCTGAACCGCCAGGTAAGAAAAAAAAAACCTCCGCCCTCTAAAGAGTAGAAAAAGTGATGAATGTAGAAAGTGTTAAAAATTAAGAATTAATATATACAGTGTGTGTGTGTTTGTGTGTATATATATATATAGGCCATTTTTTTCTTCAACAAAAGAAAACGAAAACAGTTTCCAGCACTCACTGTTTAAAAATATGAGTGATGTCGAGCATACTTTGCCATGAATTCCAACAGACAGGCTAGATGCTACAGCTGCTAAAATGCAAAAAGTCATTTCATCCAGACATTTCAGTCAAAATAAAATGGTGAAAAGAGGATGTTTAACATTTTTTTAACAGCAAAGTCAAACTTCAAGTACTAACATTATAAAGTGAATATAGGTAATATGTAGAATGTTATATAGGAGGATTAAGGACATCTCTTGTGTGAATGTGTGAATTTAATGACACACAACTCAGTGTTTAACATACACTTTGATGTATATAATGAAAGGCTCAAAACTGGTCTTCAGGTCAACAAAAGTGAGAGATCTAAATATCCATACTACTGTCAAAATGATCAGATGATGTTGATGGAACACGTAGTTCAATTATAAAATGTTACATTTTATTTTATAATGATACATTTATGTTGTCTTTCTGGTTTTCTTAATACATTTGTTGTCATTCATATGACTGACTGTCGAAGCATTTTTAAAAGAAAAGCACTATTAAATCCTTCAATCCATCTCAGCCTCTCAGCAAAAAGTGATTGAGGAAGTGAAAGAGAAACCGGTCACTCCTCAAGCCACACCCACAAAAGAGGAAACTGCTGCTGCACCTGCTCCTGCAGCTGCAGCCAAAACCACTCCAGATGCTGAGCCAAAAGAAAAGGACCATGAACCACGCCTCGGACCGCGTCCTCGCTCACACAACAGAGTGCTCAACCCCCCAGGTGGAAAGTCCAGTGTGGTCTTCTACTGACCAGTGCCATTTACTTTTCCTCAACTGTCCTCACTCTTGTCTCTCTTACTAACACTGCTACTTAACATCCCTCTCCTATGCTCCAGGTTTGTTTGGTCTGTCTCTTCATTGCTCGCTCGCTCTCTTTTTCATTCCTTAGCTCTTGCACTTTCTAATTCATTCCTAAACACTTTTTATGCTTTTTTTGTTTTATATGTGACGGTTTGAGTGATTGCTACCTCAATCAATCAAACGGTTTGTTTCACTTCAATCAATCTTGCAGCTTTACTGTTTTTATGTGAATATGTTCTCTGAATTTCAGCATGCATACAATCTGCTCCTGACAAAACTGAATGATATCTAAGTAATGTTCAACTGGAACCACCGTCTGTCACTATGGCAACCTGGCTCATGTTCTAATGCAGTGGTACCATAACCCTTTCCCTATGACCATTTCAATACTCTTGCACACTGGACTGAACTCACAAAGGGCTAGGTTTCTAGATAATTTCACGAAGTATGTGGCTAACCTGAGCCAAAAATCCAATACTGTTAATCAAGATAAGCTTTACGGAACATTAACATGACCTTAGGTTATCCCACTCCCTTTGTGAAATAGCCTCAAGTGTGTTGGGGCCGAAAAAAAATGCAAAGCCAACTGTAGGTCTTCAAGACAGGGTCTGGGGGCAGGGGGGTGTTGTAACTTACATCTGAAACCTGATGAGCATTCTTTTGGCTCACAGCCATGCTGGAATCAGACGTATGATATTGTGACTCACTCCCTTTCTGCCCTTCTGTTTAATGATTGTAATGCCACAGGGTTCTCAGGGAGGTCAGGAATGGAGGACCTGGTGATGATGCCTCTTGTATGTAAAATTATACTTTAGAGCACACACTGTTCAGGGAGATTTAGGCAAATGTGTCCACACTTAATACTGAAACAAATGGGCTCAGATATAATTAGGCAAAACCAAAGCACACATACACCGGACTGTAATTAATGCAACCAGTTGTATCGGAAGCACAGTAAAACCCTGCATACAGTTCTTGTAAAGCTATACTATAGCTTTTTTTCAACCTGAATTGTCCTATGCAATCCAATACCATGGCTAATAATAAAAATTAAAATAATTTTCTAGTACTCAATAATAGGTGTTTGTTGACTTCTACAAGTGCAATTTCTCATGTTTTCTGTTATTTTTTTGAATGTTGGATTTTTTATTGTCCAGGGTAATCAATCATTTACTGAAGATGCAACAGACAGATGAGGTTTTAAAAAAAAAGTGGAATTTTTTTTTTTGGGGTGAAAAACCATGACACAGACTTTTTGTACTTTGATTTCGTGATGTTTTGGTTTAATCATTAAGCCTAATGGTGTTTTATTCCAACGAATGTGACCTGAAAATGTATACAATCAAGTACATGCTTTTGGGAGATTTGTTTTGTATTAATGGCCAAAGGTTTAGTGTTCAATTTCCTGCCTTTAGCTGTAATTTTAAGTTAAACAGCAGTAGGGAGGCCTAGTGTGTTGCACGTTTGTGGAAGTGTGTATATTATTTGTTTTTTTTTTTGCACATGGTGCCGTTAGCTCAGCCCAAAGTGCCAGTGTGGTTGCGAGGCAATGTCTCAGACATCTGTTTCAATAAACATCTATTTTGGTGACTCAAACAATAGCATTGTTTTCTTCTATTTAACTAATTATCTTGGTTATGAATGCCAGTCATTTTTGCCTTTTTGACCAATGAAAGTATGAATAGCACTTGAGGACAGTGTCATGGTGTCAGAATATAAAATGGCATTTCACATGTAAAACAAACCTCAACAGTAGAGAATACACGAACACCCTGACCTCAACTACCACTTGAGACGGTTTGGTAATTCCAAAACTGGTAATGGTGTCACTAGGGTGTGGCCATAACTGATATTTAAACATTGTTACCTTGATTTCCCTACTACCTTCAATAGGCTTCAAAGCAACCAATCATAACGCAAGTAGGTGTTGTAAGACAAGTTGCCTGGGTTTCCATTTTTATTTTATCGTAGTTTACAATGGCCACATTTGAATGTTCTTGTCGATGTAAAGTTATTTGCTTTGCATCTGTGCTGGCTATGTCCATTTGTCAGGAGAAGTGGGTGATCAAAAAACAAAAATGTAGTGAGAAACATTGGTCTAATCATTCTAGGCTTGGTAAGAAAGTTTTGAGCTTCAGAGGGGTCCCAAAAGACATCATACAGTTATTTTTTTATAGAACAATGGTAAGTGGCTCACGGGTTCATTTTAGCACTTCAGAAGTGTAAAGAAGCTGTTTCACAACATGGGCACCTAAAGCTTTAAATGGAATTTCTATATGACCATCTGTATGGTAAGTAAACTAACAAAATCAATCCATATATGAATCATGACTTACTATAACTAATTACAATCATATTACCTGTGACAGCATGGCCACACACAGCTCCAACTCCATCATCAAGTTTGCTGACAACAGTGTTGGGCCTCACCTCTAACAACAAAGGCAGTGTACTTTAGTAGGAGACAGCAGCAGTCATGCACCCCCCTCAACATCAACGGCACTGCAGTGGAATTGGTGAGCAGCTTCAAATTTCTAAGTGTTCACATCTCCAAGGATTTGACATGGAGGAAACATTCAAGCTCAGTCCAAAGATGCAAGGCAGACATTTGGGGTTCTCCAATGTTCCAAAGGACTTTTTACTCTGGTGCTGTAGATTCCCGACTCTCATAGTTTGGAAATATATCCGTATCAGTATCAGATCAACATACCATCTATGCTTCTCTATTGCACTGTTTCAACTCCCTCTCTATCTCTGATCTGTCATCCCTCATTTGAGTTTGTCAGCCAGCAGATATTACTATTTTTACATTTTGCACACCGTACAGATCTTGCTTCTCTTACTAGTATTTGTACAATTAGTTTAGTTTTCTGTGTATTTTTATTACTTTAGTTTCTTCTTCTATTTAAATGATTTGGTAAGTTTATTGCATTGTGTGGGGAGAGTACCTTGCTCAAGGATGCGTTAGTAGTGCCACAGGCAGTCCAGGGGTTCAAACCCACAACCTTCTGACTGTCGGGCCAACTCCCTAACCAATAGAACACCAACCGCCCCGCGTGTGAATGTGAGTATGTGACGAACAAAGAATCTGAATATTGAATATTAACATGTGGTACCCAATTGTGTCCTGTAAAACTGGAAACTTCAGATACCGCCCAAACCACCCCCCCCCACACACACAACTTCCCCCACGCCTGCCCTGTTGTGGGAGGAACAATGCGATGGCGTCACCGCACGATCCCTCTTGCTGCAGACGCCGTGGCGTCATCCTCCGAGCGGTCAGGTGACTCCGCCCCTGCGCGCAGAGGCATTTGTTCTGTTTCCCACCCGTATTCAGCAAACCACACCCCCTCACTCGGGATTGGCTGGCAATTCACTCTCGCTAAATCCCAATAAAGATAAGATCAGATAAGATAAGATAAGATTCTTGTTTCACTAGCATGCTCAGTGCAAAAAGAAATGATAAAATATAATAAGACAACAGGAAAAAAAGGTAGACAATAAAACAATAGTGCAACACTAGTCTAATTATGACATGAACTTTCGAATAACAAATAAACAGTGCAACACTGACAGTGTACTATACCAGCAGATCAGGAGTGCAAAATAATGACTTATGAAAGTGGCTTAGTGTTGAAATGTGATAAAATAGCAGATGATAAGTGATAGATTTAACATTCAATGACATTCAATTTCCATTATTTCATATTCAGGAAATGAAGGACAAACAAGCGTGAGTATGCAGGGTGCAACATGTCAATCTAAACTGACTAAAAATGTTATTGTGCCAATATAACATTTTATTAGCTTATATAATGTATCTCAAACTTGTGGGGCTCCTTATTTAAGTTATTTACTTTTAGATTGGTGTTTTAGAAATGTTCAGATCTGCGTTTAAAAATTATAATTGTACTTACATATATATTTGACATATGACTATGCATGTGAAGAATCTTGAATCTTGAAAGTTATTGGACATGAATACAATATTGCATCAACGACATGATTTTGATACCTGAAATGTTATTTCAGGTGGTTGCACAAGAATAAAATAGTGCATCATCAACATGGTTACAGAAATGGCTTTTTCAATCAGAGTAGCACAAGCAATATCCAATCCTGGTGCAGAAGGTGGTGTTTATTTGAAAACGGGTGCGTTAAGGAAAAACGCCTCCCTACAGCCTGAGAGCGAGATTCCCACCCCAGCCGAGCGGACCCCCTCCCTCTAACATCCACTAAATGTCAAAAAAACTAAATCTGCCAGTCTGCTTTAGGTTGAAGGACTACGACGTGGACATGGAAGGGCGATGGCGGTAGCTAGGCCAGCCTGATCCATCCGTAGGCAAGCTATTTATTTCCCATATAATTATTATTATTATTTATTTATTTTCCTCCATTGATTTTTTTTCTCAGCCATGGCTGGGCTCTGGGGCTGCGGCTTTTGAGGAGCAGGTGCATCTTCCGGAAGAGATGTGATGGATTCCAAACGCGTAAAGGGGACTGGAGCATCGGTACCGAGCCCACTTTACCAGGACACGGATCCTACCAAGCCTTAGCCAGTGGGGTTAGGGGAGAGAGGCTGTGGCTGTGGTGCAGGGAGTGCAGGGGGGACTGGAAAAGCTAGCTTAGCTCGGCTCTACTCATATAACGAAAAATACGATAAAAACGACAAGAAGGACGCGAGATCCGTCCGATAGAGTCTTTTGGAGACCTATGGAAAAATGTGGAGACGCGTCCACCTGATGACATCCCTCTAAAAGCGCCCCAGCTCCAAATATCACCCTCTGGATGACTCAGAGGACCGTGGGCTAGCTCTCTGAGGGCGCACCTCCAGTATCCAGATAAAACACTACATCTCACGTTTTTAAAGGACTTTTGGTGCAAAACCAGATAGTCGAGATGATGGAGCTCCAGCTGGACGAGGTCGTCTACCAGGACGATTACGGCTCGGTGTCCGTGATGTCCGAGCGCGTCTCGGGCCTGGCGAACAGCATCTACCGCGAGTTCGAGCGCCTCATCCGCAGCTACGACGAGGAGGTGGTGAAGGAGCTCATGCCTCTGGTGGTGAACGTGCTAGAGAACCTGGACGCCGTGCTCACCGAGAACCAGGAGCATGAGGTGGAGCTGGAGCTGCTGAAGGAGGACAACGAGCAGCTCATCACGCAGTACGAGCGGGAGAAGGCTCTCCGCAAGCAGGCCGAAGAGGTGAGTTAGTCACTGAACCCCCTTATTAACATATGACAATTTCTGACTGAAGCAGGGATTGAAATGACCGTAAAAACATTTCAGGCTCGTTATAAAGTGTTGAAAATAATAATAATGTAGGCTATGTGCTGATATGAGGTGTTTACAACAGCTTTATGACAAAAAAATATTTACAGGCGGGTATGAAGTGTTTATAAGAACTTTATAACACTGGAAATAATTTCTTGGTGTTTACAACAACGTTATAACATTGGAAATAATGTCTAGGCTGCTACGAAGTGTTTGCAACAGCATTATAACATTGGGGATAATTTCTAAGCAGCAATGAAGTGTTTACAACAAAGGTATAACATTGGAAATACTTTCTAGTCAGTTATGAAGTGTTTACAACAGCTTAATGACATAAAGTAATTCTTGGTCTGTTATGACATGTTTACAACAACTTTATAGCATTATATAATAATGTATTAAGTGTTTACAGTAGCTTCATGACATTATAGAATACATGCTTATCCTTTTTTAGATATATAAAGTGGCATTAGTGACCATGTCAGGCCTCCAATGAAGTGTTGGTAACAGTTCTATGATACTGACAACCATTTCTGGGCTGTTATGAAGCTATATTAATATGATGAATAAAAATAATTTCTTATTCCTGCGCATACATGGTTGCATTCAGTGCTTTAGTAACAATATCTGGCCTGCGTTCTAAATATTATTAACACAGTTTGTCACATTAGTCCAAACACATTAATAATTTAATGTAGAAATATGACAGTATGATTTTTTATTAGTTTTTTAATCATGACAAAAAGGGAAACATTGTATTAATGGGTTTTTATTTGTGGTAATAAAGGAAATATAACAATACAAATAGACTCACTTCTGCTACCAAATGTGCACAAGTGTGATTAGTGACCAGTAGGGCCTTTTCCTCTTCAGTTTGCCTTTTTTGACAAAGGCTTTTTAACATTATGAATAGTGTTGTAAACATTATTAACCCAGTTCCTGTCACTTACACATACACTGAATCAGATTAGCACTTTTGAGGAACGTGCTTGTCGGTGGACCCTGTAAACAGGGTGATCCTATGCTGTGTTTTAATAAACGCCTGTACAGAACAGACACTTGTCCATGTCACCATAAGTTAAGACAGTGTCACTTTATATTGCTGTATTTTGTGGAGTGTCTTATTTGTTAGAGATCAAATTGCTACCAAAGTGTCTTGAGGGTTTTGAGAGCTGGTACTGAATTAGTACCGGTTACCGATTGGTCAGTGTCAACGTGTGGATCAGCTCTTGGATAAACAGTGCCGCAATCAGTGTTCATGCAGCGTTAATGGGTTCTAACATAGCTAGCACTTTTTAAGTGCTTGATGCTGGGTTGAATCAGTCCGAGGGATGAAAGTGATGTTCTGCACATCAACACTAGATATTTGCTGAGCAGATAGTTGTAGCAATTTCATTATATATACAGGAATTTCAGGAAATAATATAGTTCATTATTTCTTCAAACAAAGCAATAACAAAATATCTGTTGAATCTTTTCATATCTTTTTTTGTAATGTCTTTATTTTTGGCACCAAATTATAAAGAGTAGTATTACTAAGAGTACTGATAAGTAGCAGTATCAATAAGCAGTATCAGTACTGATATTGGTATCAGTAAAATCCTAACAATATCTATCATTAGTTGAATTTGAATTGCATTGTTAGGTATCAAGAATGTTTTATCTGAAGTACGTAGATTTGTGATATCTGTGCTTAGACTGCTCATCCTCCATATGTACACACACACATACACACGCACATCAATCTCTGCTCTTCGCTTTGTCATTTTCACCACATCTGGCTCTAAAACAGGCCCTGCTGTACTGAACTGACAGCCACTAGAATCAGATTCTCTTAAAACCCTCAGCTAAAGCCTCTGCAGTATCATCAAGCTGGCACAAACAGAACACCCTCCAAATGCTACCACTGCATCATCAGCACAGTGGATCAGCATCAGTAGGAAAGATATACTGGAAAAGTCACTAAACGCATTGATGGAAGAGCATCGTTTAGTGAGAATGTGTGGAGTTTGATTTATATGGTTGTAAGTGCTTACTGTGTAATGTTGTGAAGGCTACACGTCCCCCACAGAGCTGAGAGAGAAGAATGGCATTCAGAGAGTAGGAGAAAGAGAGGATGACCTTCGTTGAATTTCACTGAAAATCCTTTTCAGAACCAGATTAATGGTACAGTTCAGCCTACAGGGAGTTTCTGGTTTTCTGTCTAGCACAGAAGTTTTCTTCTGTTCTTTATGAAAGGAGTTGGTTCACAGGGGAGGTATTTGATCTGTCATGTCCATCAAATATTTCTCCTACTCACACTTTTTTAGAGCCCTATTATCATTTTCAAAAAGGTTATTATGTACATTTTCTCCATATATTTGCTCCTGACTTGAACTAGTATTTACAACAATTTTAACCTTAACCTGACAAAAAGCTTCAAAAATGCACAGTTGTAGCTGTGAATATAGGTGTTCCTTAGTGATAATAAAAGAAACATGACTTAGGAAACATACTCAGCTATTTAAATGGTAGAAAATGATGCGTAACAGTACTGATGGTTTGAGTGGTGTTAAAGAAATATAACAGGATTAATAGACTCTTATTTGTAAAAATAGAACAAGTATAGTAGTTTACCTGGGAATATACAGTGTGTTTTGTTAGTGATAATATACATCAATAGACTTGTGGTAATAGAGCAAATATAGTAATATTAGTTTTGGGCCATATACAGTTATAAAATGGACTAAAGCTTTAGCATTGATGTGAAATAAATGGGTGCAAACACAGATCATATAATAAAATGCAGATAGTGTAAGCCAGTAGCCTGGTTTCATCTAAACATTATGTTCTTCAGGGCACAATAAATACGTCATCATATATCAATGGAGTAATAAATGAAGCATAACAGTATCAATAGATTCTTAATAAAGGTAATAAAGGAAACATAACGGTATTAAAGGAAGCATAACTGTATCAATGGCTTTTTAATAATATTAATAAAAGTGACATGTATCAATATCAATTAATTATTTATAGTGGTAGAAAATATAACAGTATCAGTGAATTCCCTTCTGCTACCCAACACTGGGTAGAAGTGTTATTAATGACCAGTAAACCTGACTGCTTCTTCAGACCTTCTTTTTGTGTTTATGTGGAAGTGGTGGATCATGAACATCCGAGCCCAGAGGGCTGAGCGTGCCACTGTCTGAAATTTCGTATCTAGTCTGGCGGTTCTTTCCAGCTCATTACACTGCAAATAATCTGCAGTGTCGTGAAAATCCAGACATTAGAATCTTTTTCTTCTTTCAATCTTTATTTCTTTCTACTCAGACATTTGTTGAAAATTTAAATGACAGAAAGAGGCCAGTTTTACTTCTGCAAATGATTGCTGTAAAAATAAGTGTTTTAGATCATTTTGGAACGGTCCCACAGCAGTTGGCCCATTTACAATGGTAGATCCACGTTTAGGAGGTTATTTTGGTTTTATTGTTCATTATTAATGCATTTGTTATGTTAAAAATTAAATGGTCAACGCTGCGTATTGCACAAAACGCCTGCATTGTCTGGAAGTGTTACTGATCATTTTATCTGGTATTTGTTGTTTGTTGTAGTAATAAAGCACTTTCCTGGTAATGAGGTGTAATTGATGTTCAGTGAGTTTTAGGAAAGAGAAGCTGCACCATCAGTAATATACATCCCTGCTTTTAGCAGCCTGGGGGGAACTTTAACAAAATCAGGATTTTTTTGCGTTTTCTGACAGGTTACAGCTTCATTTAAATGTATCTGGCCTTAAGAGCACATACCTCTCTCCTGTTTTTTTAATGCCTGCGGCAGAACCCAGACTGCTGCCTCATTCTGAAGAAAGGTTTGTTTTTTGCTGTAGCGGCAGAAACAGCAGGTCTTACGATGACAGGTGTTTTTTCTCTAAAGTGGAGTTAATGTGCATTTTGTAGTGCAGTGTGTATCTGACTGCACAAAAGGTGCTGAATCTTTGGGTTCAGTGGAACTGACTGTGGAATAGATGAAGGAGAGCAGCTCAGATGATTTTTACTATCTATCTATCAATGTATCTTATCTATCCATTTGTCGTTCTGTCTGTCTGTCTGTCTGTCTGTCTGTCTGTCTATCTATCTATCTGTCTACATGTCTATCTATGTATCCATCTATACATCTAGAAATACACAAGTATTAAATCAACTGTGTAGTTTATAACCTCTTTGTATCCAAATCGATATATACAACATTTTGAAACTCTTCAGTATATTTGTTAGGTCTTTATATTCTGGATTTTCCATTGTCCATATGTCTTGATTTCCCCAAACCGAACAAATAGGAATATGAACATTTTTAACCCACAAAATCTGTGATCAGTATAATGCTGGGGTTTTTTTTGTTGATAAACTGAACCTCTTGGATTTCTTTATGTCATTGGTTTGGTGTCTTTGCTGGGAGATTTACCTTGACTTAAAAACAAGGCTAATCCTACACAGATATAAAACCTATTACATATAAACAGAATGAATGTAGTTGGGTTTTATACTGTGGCATATTAATGAAACAAGTAACCGTCCCATCTGTGACATACTTACTTGGCCAGTGAGGGTGACAGCACAAGCAGGGTAGCTGTTGTTTATTATATGGTTTACTACACTCGTGTTGGGGTCATGGATTTGGATGTAGAGGACATTGCTCGTGGGAGGATGGGTGGAGGGGGTGATTACGGGTAATCAATAACACACTGAGGGGATGCTGGAGGCTGGCGTGTAACCTGATTCCCTTTTTATGGGATGCAGAAAGACAGAGGCGGGAGGGGGAGGAATGGAGCGAGAAGATAGGAGAGACAGAGAGGGAAGGAGGGAGAGAGAGAAGCGGACCAACGGAGAGTGAACAGCTCTCTCCAATTTCCTCTCCTGAGGGATTATGACAGTAGCTCATAACAGACACAATAAGGACAGAAACTGCTTACTTTGTTCTCTAGTATTCTGCTTTTTAAAAAAAGAAACCGTACATACAGCAAACTAATTCATCTCCAAGTCAAAACCATCTGTTGTCAAATTTAGACTGTAAAACAAAGACTTTTCAGTGGCAATTAGTCTCTATTAGTCTCTAGTCTTATTCTGCTTCTGAGCTGGAACCATACATACCATGAGTCTCTCTGTCTGTCTGTGTATCTGTATGCCTGTCCAAATTCACAGGCCTTGGTTTCTTCCTTATGGTTTATCCCAACTTCTGGATTCTGTAAAGCTCTAAGGACTTTTGCCTCTGACTTGCTTAACCTTGGGTTTTTTGAAAATAAATTATTATTATTATTGTTGTTGTTGTTGTTGTTGTTGTTGTTGTTGTTGTTGTTGTTGTTGTTACTATTATAATTGCTTCGCTTCAAACCTATCAAACATGAGAAACAATATACACGCGGTATACATATCATGCTTCCTCTATTATTGTAATTATTACTATTTAATACTCCTGATGCTGTGTTTGAGATTATTGTTTCATGTAAATCTGAATTTGGCCCCAGTTATTAATTCCTCTTGCATTCTAGAATAATAATCGTGGCTCACAGATGAATGTGACACATGCTGCGTCCATCATTCTGCCTGACTCTGCTGTGGCTCAGCTTTGCCAAGCTAAGCAGCCAATGTCGAACACTCTCTGTACTTTCATTCATGTTATAATGCGGATGGCATACATTGTATGGAAATAATTGCATTGCACAATTCCATTCCATCTCTCTGCTGTCCGATTGATTGAACTACTTAACCGGAGTCAGAGGAGACAGTCCTTCTGGCCAGACTGCAGTGTGTTTAATGAGCTAGTCTCCAGTCTTCAGATTAGTTCATTGAGGTGTTACGTCTGTGGACTTTGCTGGAATGTGGAGTATTGTGTGTGTAATGCCTTCAGGCTTTCAAGAACAACTTTGGAGCTGTTAATGTGGAAAACACCTCCAACACAAATATAATAGAGATCTTGAGACTGTAAACAACTCATAGACTTCCCCAGTGCGTTTCTGTATGCACTATGTAGTATAAAATATGCACATGTCATAAAATACTTATGTTTTGTATATTGGGGTGATATAACCTCATATATCTTGAATGGTAATGATTGGTGCATATTGATGTAATTAGATTAATACAGTAATATTTTATTTCAAGCCATTTTTTTGGTCCTTTCGTCATAACATCATGTAATGTAAAAAGAAGCATTGCAGTATCAAAGACTGAAAAAAGGTTTACTGTATTACAGGCATGTGGCAAAATACAGGCATTTATGTTATTTATAGTGTATAAAATACACATGGTAAAATATAAAGGACATTTATGTATCTTAAATAACAGCACATAATTACGTATAGAAAACTACCGAACATTCTTTCTCATAACAGTCATAATTGCTTAAGAAAGAAAGAAGTGCACTGATTCGAGATGTGTTTTTATTTGTGTGTTTGTGGGTGCGTTTGAGTCTAGGTTTGGCTGCTGACTGACTCTTTGTCATTTTGTAGCGTGAGGATTACTGAATTCCAGTAGTTTCTCAGTGGCTGGGCTGTGCTGCAGAAAGAACCTATTGTGTTCCATTTAAACCCTCACAGCTCCAAGTCACCATGCACACACATTTCATGTATGCGGGTGTGTGTGTGCATGTGTGTCAGAGACAGTCCCATATAGTTGAGATTGGTTGTATATGTTTGTGTGTGTGTGTGTGTGTGTGTGTGTGTTTGTGTGTGTGTATGGTTGTGTTTTTTAACCCTGATCTCAAACGAAAATCAATAAAATACAACAAACCTACCAGACCAATAAATTGCTCCTGACCTCATAATGTGCTTTTTTAGAAAAAGAGTAAAAACACTTGTTTTTGTTACCAAGTAACTAAGGTTAGGATTAGGTTTAAGACTGGGCTTCAAAAAGTCTGATTACATAAAGATACTTATTTATTGTCACTGCTGGCACAAAATCTACATTTTTATCTTTTCTTTTACATAATTATAGACACTAGCTGTCATAAGAGATGGACCAACAGATACAATCTAAAATTAATTCGATTTTTTGCAGTAACTTTATAAGTTAAGAATGTTTGTCCCACCTCCCAATATATATATTAGTATATGTTACCACCGACAGAACACATATACAGGTAAATGTATATATACACAAACAGCACACCCCCTTAAATTTGTTGATTTTCTGTGAAACTAAGTGAGCTAATTCTCTACAAACTTGGCACGTGGTATTTATATATTTAAAATAGTTTTAAATATTATATATAATAAATAATTCTGCAGATATTATATATAATATTTAAAACTATATATGTTCTGTCTAGCTGTTGTACTTATTTTCATATAGAAAATCAAGCTAACATGTAAAGGATTGCCCAAACTGTATTTTCTAAAGATACTTTCATTTATGTTCATTATTGGGTACACCTATCTTGTATCTAGACTCACTGCCCACCATTAAGGTGTATTTTGTAGTTTACAGTTAGTATTTGCATTTTCTACCCACTTTACCATTCATTGATGACCAGGACCCCCAGTGAGCAGATATTATTTCAGAATCAGAAAACTTTATTGATTCCCGAGGAAATTGTTCAAATTAAATGTGCGAGGGGGCACCCGGATTTGAACCGGGGACCTCTTGATCTGCAGTCAAATGCTCTACCACTGAGCTATACCCCCTCTGGGCTGTGGCTCACTCTCAACACAGCAGTGACACTGACATGGTAGTGGCCTGAGACTGACCAGCCATAACAAACAAAAACACCCGCCTAATATTTGTCGAGACATGGACTTCACCATGTATTGCGGTATCTGACACCATTTTGTTAAAAGCAGATCCTTTCAATCCTGTAAGCTGTGAGGTGGGTCCTTCACAGATCAGACTAGTTTGTCCAGAACATCCCACAGATGCTCGCGCTGATTGAGTTCTGGGCAATTTAGAGGCCACTTCTTATTCCTTAAACAAATCCTGAACAATTTTTGAGCATGGCACTGTTCTGTCACTCGTCTATCATAGTTAGTCTTGTCTTTTTCTGAAATTTGTGCTACAGTAGCTCTTCAGTGCGTTGGCTCCCTTTGTGGATCAGCAAACCTTGAACATCCATAACGTTGTCACAGGATCAGTGATTCATACCCACAAGAACAGACATTTTGGAGATGCTCTGACCCAGTTAGCTAAGCATCAGATTTTGTCCCTTGTTGAAATGGCTTTGATCCATATAGTTGCCCTTTTTACCTGCTACCAATATATTAAGTTCAAGAGACAAATGTTTGCTTGCTGCCTAATATATCCCACCTCTTGAGAGGTAACAAAATAGTCAGTGTTACTCACTTCAGCTCTCAGTGGTTTTAATGATATTAGATATTAGATATTTATAAGTGGAAATACATCTGAAACGACCTTAATGTTCTGACATTATATGAAGCAAACATACTTTGTAGTCAGTATCTGTATCTTGACTCCCTTCACATTGACCTCTGATCTTCTTCTTAACATAACGAGTCAGCATATTAACACACACACACACACACACACACACACACACACTGCAGATGGCTTGAATATCTCTAACACTCACACATTCACACTTTTCATTGAAAGATAAGCCACAACTGCCAGTTCTCTTTTGTTGTCGTCAGTGTAGTCATTTGTGTAGAATTTTCTGATGGCTAATGTCGATATTATTGCTCTGTTTTGTATGTGTCACGGATAAAAATACTTCTTTAAAAAACAGCTCTTCAAACAAGTTGTTAAAAATGATGAGATTTCTTAACATCAGATAGTAAAGATCTCCTGGCTGGTTTGGCTTTACAAGTCCATTCCCTGTCCCTGTCTATGTAGACAACAACTGTCCAGCAGATTTCTTTAATCCTTAGAGGTCACCAGCGAGAACAAAAGGCTGTTGTGATTTAGCATGGCTTGTTCATTTCTCGAACATCACTGAAGCAAGCAGAAAAATTCTGTGGAAAGCACATGTTTTAAAACTTTAAATCAGTACCACATTTGTATTCATAGAAATTTTAGAGATATTGTCATTAGAAGCTAATTTGGTTACTATGGGCACAGAAGATTGATCTTGTGTATTTGTGTATTTAATAATTCCTGCTTGATGTCAAAACAAATGAAAATACATGTGGAAAGTGAAACCGAACTCTGTAATTTGTTTTTGTATGTGTGTACTAACAGAAATTTATAGAGTTTGAGGATGCGCTGGAGGCAGAGAAGAAGGACCTCCAGTCCCAGGTGGACTTTCTAGAACTGCAGTCAAAACAGCTGGAACTGAAGACCAAGAACTACGCTGACCAGAGTAAGTCTCTCCCTCTCACATTCACACACACACACACACACACACACGTGCAGATTTTGTAGAAAACCTTCATACAAACCCATATGTGATGACACATGCCTGTGTGTGTGGTTTCTATAGTCTCTCGTTTAGAAGAGCGAGAGGGAGACATGAAGAAGGAGTACAATGCTCTTCACCAGCGACACACAGAGGTAAGACCATCTCTCTCAGAGTCTTACACACATAAACACATGGCCCACAAATAAGAGGTGATAATTGGGCACCCTTGTCCTAGCTATTCTGCTGTGTTAAAGAAGAGACCCTTAATGTTACTTCTAGCCCCACTGGATCTGTATCGCAATTAACAAACTACAGATACATTTTGCCAAAACATCCAGACACCCCATTTATGGTCAGTTCAGCGACTTTAACACCTATTTTTGACACAGGCATCTAGCTCACAAATACAGCGTGTATAATCTCCGTAGGAAAGTATTGCCAGTAGTGAGATCCTAAAGTCACCATGCCAATCGCCACGTGTTGGCTGGAGGGGTATAAAGTCCCCCAGCACTGAGCTGTGGAGCAATAGAACTACATTCATTGCAGTGATATATTTGGGATGAGTGGGGGTGAACTAACATCTGTACCCGACCTCACTGTGGCTCTTGTGGGGTGTTGATGCCTGACATATCAAAAATATGTCTTGTGGTCCATTTGCACAAATTAGCACACATTGTCCCAACCCACTTGTACAAGCACACATACCTACGAAGAAGCACACTGATGTTTTGTTCATTCTTTTTCAGATGATTCAGACTTACGTTGAACACATTGAACGATCTAAAATGCAACAGGCTGGAGGCAATCAGTCAGATACCACAAGCTGCGGAAGGACGTGAGTGTGTGTCCGTGTGATTTGAATGGCCGTTTTTGCATTTTGACCATTCACATGTCCGCATCTTAAACAAAACAGAGGTATCAATTAGAAAATAACTTATATTGGACTAAAAGCAAAAAGGATTTAAAGGAACAGTTCAAGTCAAGTAAGTGTGTATTGTCATTTCAGTCATATACACAGAACAGACAGTGAAATGAAACAACATTCCTCGACTGGTGCAACACAAAATACAACAGAAGTGAAACAGAAACACCACTGGGCTACATAAGAGTGCAAAAAGAGTAACAGTACAATTGTTTACAGGACAGGACAACATACAGTGCAGTCAATAGGAGCAAGTACAGTGTTAGTGCGAGTGAGTATTATGACATTCCAAATTCAAACAGCCAGTGTTGTTAAGTGCAAAGTGCAAAGATTGAGGCAGACAGTAATAAATAGTTATGAAAAAATAGCAAATAGCAGCGACAGGATTAAAAAAAATTCTGTGAAATATCAAGCTTACACAGTTTTTTAAAATTTTCTATAGATGTGGTTGATCATCCATGTTACATTTGGACCCCAGATTGTTTCAGTAAAAATGCATCACCAAAACATATGTGAGCCCATTCAACCCACATCCAGCTCTTCATTAAAATGGCACTGACTTGTGGACATGGTTTAGGAGACAGTGCACTAATTTATGACTGCTTTGTGAAAACAAACTGTGGTGTTGCCTGAGGTGACTGCCACCCTGCTTTTTAGCTCACAGTAAGCCATACTTTATCCTTAATCACATCCACAAGTCTGCTCCACTCTACTGAGAAACTGGAATGAGTCTGCACTACCTTAATGAAGAGCTATTGAGTTCAAGTGTTTGTTAGCAACATTAGCCTTGCAGCTGCAATTCTACACAAAAGAAGTAACAATAAGACACCAGACATGTCTTTGCTGATTTACTACATGCTCAGAATCAGAATAAAAAACACAGAATTAAAGCCTCAATAAAAATTGATTATGCAAATAAAGAATTGATTATGCAAATATATAGAGAGACACAGAGAAATCATTGTGTTTCTGATGTATTTTACTTAATAAACAACCAACTGACAAGCTAATAGCTTCCACAACTTACATTATACAAACCTTTTTGTTTATTTCAGCATATGAATATGTTTTCATTTGCTAAACATGAAACACAGTATCAGCTGTTAGCGTCCTGGATCAAATGTCCCTTAAAGTGAGCCAACCTCAGGGAACAAGCTGTTCCTAAGCGTGATTGTATTGTTCAAGCAAGAGGAGAGGAAGTTTGTTAACCTCAACACTAGCACCATCTCAACCAATAAGCAGAAGCCAACCCTTCTTCTTATTGGTTGGGAAGGTGCTAGTGTTGAGGTTAACAAGCTCTTTCTCATTATATTGCAATACAATAGCTTGCATTATATTGCAAGCTATTGTATTGCAATATAATGAGCAAATGCATTTTTTTAACAAGATATTCAATATTTTCCTTAAATTCAAAACTTTATTTAAAAACCCAGTTGGTAAACACACTGAGTTCAGATTTCTGAATACTTGAATAACCACGCCCACGCCTGGGGTGTGAGAGAGCACATATGTCTGTGTCTATGTATGTGTTTAAGTTCTGTACCTTTTTTGCTTATTCTTTTGTGCTGTATATTTTCCTCTTGTTGGTGTCTGTGTTGTTTCTGTGCCTTAGCTTACGCATGCTGTGTAATGAGGTGCGTAAAGGCAGGTTCAGTTTTTGTGTGGAGATACACCACCAAATGGCCCCTAATTAGAGCATCATCTTGGAGATGATGTTGCTAGGAGCTGGATAGTGATGCTGGCTGACAGTCTGTCAGTTCTTGCTTTGTCAGAGGCATATCTGGCTAATACACACACACACACACACACACACACACACACACACACACACATACACACACACTCTCTCTCTCTTACTTCCTTGAGTCTGAGAAAAGCATTAGCTTACTCTTCTCTTTGCATTTACATATGTAAACACCCCCACCCCACACATATACATACATAAACACATGCGCACGCATACACGCTACTGGTGAAAATGTTTTGCACACCATAGGTTTTTAGCACAGATGAATTTATTTCATAAATGTCAAATGTTCTTGTCACACAGTGGAAAGCTGAGTGAACAACTATTAATGAAAATATTTACAAATATAAAACACGCTTCCTTTATAATGTGGAATAATGCCTGATATCCTATTAACTGGTTGTGTGGTGATTCTAGTCTCCTTTAACTTTAAATACACTTATTTTCATCCCATTGGCCGTCACTTAAGCGATCTTTAAATATCAGTTGTCTGGTTATCCACATTATATTATATTGGTGGTCTACCATAGGTCAGCAGTAAAGAATAAAGAATGTGACACTTTCTGACCAATAAAGATACTCAAATGGTGGAAATATACATTTATTTATTAGCAAAGAATAGTGAGTGTATTTTTAGTAAATATTAAGAGAGTAACATGCAAATCTCATTGTGTGCAATACCATGACTGGTAGTGTGTGTGTGTGTGTGTGTGTGTGTGTGTGTGTGTGTGTGTGTGTGTGTGTGTGTGTGTGTATATATACACACACACACACGGATCAGCAGTCGTGAATTCAGTCTCATGGGGATTTTTTCCTGAGAACAAAACAAATAATTTTTTCGCAGAATCCCCCGCACATGTGCAGAAAAGGCAAATATCTTCACATTTTTTGTGCTGTCCGGGCCTCGTCCTCCACGTACCCTCCTGCTCTTGTGCTGGGTCACTAAGTACCTGCAGAGGACGTGGGGGCATGGCAGGACTGGCTCCCATGAGCCTTTGCGGCATGGTTAGCCCAGTTATGTGTTTTGTGAGTGTTAGAGGGGGAGTAGATGTTACTGAACTAATGTGTGTTTCTGTGCGGAATTTGTATGATTGAGCCTGTCTCAGCAGACACCCCCCCTCCAGGGTGTTACCTCTGTATGAGATGGATGCAGTACTGGGGTGTTCCGAGTGGGGAGTGCAGTACTCTGTCTTTCAAACGTCTGTTCAAAGCTGTAAAAGATGAGAATGAAAGACGATTTGCTTGAAGAAAAGTGTGTTATTGCGTTCACTCTGCACCCTTGCTTCTTTGAGGTTCATATGTTTAAAATGAAATTGAAGTGTTTTGGGAGCGTATTTGGGGGCATATTTAGGGTTTACACTATAAAATAGGCATTTTTTTAACTAAAACATAACAACGCGTTTTTTCACTACGTGCGGGTGCTCTTGGAACATAACTCCCGTGAAAAGCGGGGGTTACTGTATTCCAATTTCGTTATCTTGGTGGTTCCTTGATTCTGTAGTTTGATGCGTTACAGTGCCATTAGCAAAACTAGTTTAGCGCCCATAGATCGCAATAAAAGTATGTGTATTATGTGTTGTGTTGTATTGTACGTAATATGTTGTATGAAAGAGAAGTGTGTCTGTGTCTGTGTTCACTTTCTAATCTACATCTCTCGTGCCACTCCCTCTCTCTTTCTCTCTCTCTCTCTCTCTCTCTCTCTCTCTCTGTGTACCGCTGTGTTTGTCCACTCAGTCAACGCAACACCTGGAGGAAAAGGTAAAAAATGCCCCACAGTTCTTTCTACTGTAATCCCCTTTACAAACCCAGTTACGATCACCTTCTTGAAGATAAATCCCTTTCAAGCAAAAGACCCTGTCCAGTAATGCACAGACTGAGAGATCTACCTCTTTCTCCTGTGTGCGTGCATGTCTGTCCAATGCTCGTGTGTCCGTTTGTGTCCCATTCTAAGCTATTTCTTGCTTGTCTGTAACCTTAAAGGATTAGATTGGTGAAAAAAGTAGTTTACACTATTTCCCCCTTCCCTAAATGTATGTGTATCTGAAATTTGCTTCTTCAGTTTAGCTCTGAGGCTATTAGACTGCCTTAGCTAACAAGAAATGCTTACATTTGATGAATTTGCGTTAACAGCATGCCTAAATCATCATTTGCTTGCTTCAAACTGTATGTGATGATTTAGGTACATGTATGTTTTCACGTGATCTCAAACAGATTTTCCTGTGTGGTTTCTGACACTTTTATGATCTACTTTTAATGTAGTGAAAACAGGGATGGATTACTGACCATTGCTGGCCTTTGGGTGCTAGGCTCAGAATCAGCCAGTCCATTCCAAATTCAAACATTAACATATTATGAGCAAACAATATGAGAGTATTTACAGATGACTAAATAAATGGAGGAATTTTCACAAGTAAAAAAAGATATTTTTCCAGGCCTGTTTTCTGTTTCCGTTATTATTGACTCATAAAGTCAAGTTAAACAGGTTTATTGGCTTTTCCGCGCGGTACACAATACACAGTGGAACACCAACACATTACTCAAGGACTAAAGTGCAACACAAAGAACAAACTGAAACAACACAAGACTATATGAGTGGGACATTGTTGTTGCTATATTATATCATATTGGGATGTTAATGTTTACCTTTCTGTTGTTTCTGTTTCTGACTTATGACTTTGACTCAGAAGAGATAAAATCTTGATTGCAATCTTGCTCAGAAACGCTGGAGTGCAGAGTGGCCTCCAGACTCTATTCTGTCCAGAGGCCTTGAAAGACTGGGATTGTTCCCTGAGCAAAAACCATAGAAGCTCATCTTTTTGAGATCTTTAACAAGATTTGAGGCAGGTTTAAGCATATGCATTTATTATGGTTTAGATTTGTGGCTCCAGTGGAAAACCAAAAACAAAATTCAGGCACCACCTTGGCTGATCAGTTCTGTTAGGGCTTAGGGGAAAAGTGTCTTATTTTTTCACCAAAATATTTCCTTATGTCATTTCACATTAATGTATCTCATCTTTTTTCTCTCTTGTCCTTCCTACTCTCTTCATCTCTCTCTGTCTCTATCTCTCTTTCTCACTCTTTTCAGTAAAGTGGAACGGCCCCCTTCGCTGAGTCTCTATCCTGGTGGGGATGGTATGGTACGTGGGGGTCCCGGGGGGGCTAGGAGCTCTTCGACAGACCCCTGGCATGCCAGTGATCTGGGCCGAGCCGTCTACGCCCCTGGCTTCCAGGTGCTTTAGACAGACAAGCCGCTGTCCCGCGCCGGTGGAAGGAGTCTTGACATCAACGTCCCATCAACCACACTCCCTTACACCTGCTCGTGTCAATAACAGTTCTTACGAGTGCACTATTCCCTCACTGAG
This sequence comes from Brachypetersius altus, assembly GCA_037974465.1. Taxonomy (NCBI): domain Eukaryota; kingdom Metazoa; phylum Chordata; class Actinopteri; order Characiformes; family Alestidae; genus Brachypetersius; species Brachypetersius altus. The sequence goes on along the minus strand of JBBPDB010000028.1, from coordinate 6,385,363 downwards.
AGTTGTTGTTGTCTTCCTAACGCCAGCAGGCCTATGGGGGTGTATGCTTTTTATTTTGATTAGTTTTTTTTGTTCACCACAGTGTGTGTATATCTTTGTTTTCTTTCTCTGTAAAGGAGTATTTTCAGCAACAAAACATGTCGTCCTTAGTTTTGTTGCCGCTGGCTTTTGTCTGAAGTATGGATGTGCTCTAAATACACAGAGCTTGGCGGCTTAAAGGTTCAGTTTGATCCCAATATCGAGGAGATTCTATTTGGAACCATGAGGATGAAACACAAATTATTTTAGTAGTTTTAACTGCGGATATTTTTTTTCTCATGAAACTGAAAACACAGAGAATAAGTCATTGTATTCAGATGAAAACTGCCAAACTCCATACTTCCTGTTTTCTATATGAGTCATGATTCACATGACTCTGAACACCATTAGTTACTGATTACTGATGGAGTCATGAGAAAGTTTGAACACCCTTGGTCAAATTGCAGGTTTTGTTGAATTTGTAAGTGAAGATAATTAATCCACTGCAGGAAACAAACTCAAATATAGTGTTTTTCTTAAAATGCCAGAGCACAATTTGAAAAAATATAAAAAGTGCCACTCCTGGGTTGAGTGGAGTTTTTGTGTTCTGCCTGTGTCTGAGTGGATTTCCCCTGGGGGACCCACTCTGGTGAATTGGAGATGCTAAATTGCCCCTGGGTTTGACTGTGTATCTGTCTGTGTGTCTGCCATGCAGTGGACTGGTGACCCATGCAGGCTATTTCTGGATGAATGGACTTTACATAAAGGCCACATTATGTTTTAATTTTTCCTATATGTTTAATTCTGTAGAAAATGTGTAGTTAATTTTACTTAGAAAATTAAGAAAATGTAATTTGGCCAAGGGCACCAAAACTTTTGCACACTACTATATGTGGTTTGATGGTGCTTTGTTGAACAATGTCTGCAGTAGAATCACGCGTGTGTGTGTTTGTATATATATGTGTGTGTTTGTGTATGTGTGTGTAATTAATGGGAGACTGTGGTACAGTATTAGTACAGTGCTGTGTCAGAGTAAACAAACTTGATATTTACTTAGATCTTTGTTTTTCTGATTCCATTCTTTAAGGAGGATGGCTCAGAGTCTGACTCCATTGCAGCTACACCCAGCAGCACAGGCAGCAACACACCCACCTCGTCTGTCCCCTCAGCAACAGTCACGCCTCTCAATGAGTCCATGCTGCCCTCTGGGGAGTTTGAGGCATCTCGAGGCCGCGGGCGCAAAAATGCCAAGAGACTGAGCAGAAACATGGAGGTGCAGGTCTCCCAGGAGACTAGAAACGTCAGCATTGGTGAGAGAGAGCAAGAGAGGGAGGACTTACATTACAGATGAATGGACAAATAGAAAAGATCTAAACTTTTTAAGAAAATGGAATTACATTAATGTTAATGTAATTAATGAACCTTTATGCTATGGAATAATAAATCACACTGTGTGTGTGTGTGTGTGTGTGTGTGTGTGTGTGTGTGTGTGTGTGTGTGTGTGTGTTGTGAGTGCAGTAGTGTTTGTAGAGCAGCTCTATACTCTATATTGTAGAGCAGGTCTGTATTCTAGCAGCAGGGTCTCACTCACAATGTTCTCAACATCACTGTTTTAATTGTTGCGGTTGTAAAATAAAGTAAGAATGTAGTTTAACATTTCCAAGGTATAATCATTTATTTATATGTATTTTAAATGTTTGAAATTTGGTCAATAGCGGGGTCTGTTATTTTTTTTCAAGGCTCTGTGTGTGTGTGTATATATATATATATGCACTGCTTGTTTGTGTGTGTGTGTGTGTGTTTTGTGTGTTTGTATTGGTGTGTGTGTGTGTGTTTGTATTGTTGTGTGTGTGTGTGTGTTTTGTGTTTGTATCTTTGTGTTTGTATCTTTGTGTGTGTGTGTTTGTGTGTGTTTGTATTGTTGTGTGTGTGTGTGTTTTGTGTTTGTATCTTTGTGTGTGTTGTGTGTTTGTATTGTTGTGTGTGTGTGTTTTGTGTTTGTATTGTTGTGTGTGTGTGTTTTGTGTTTGTATCTGTGTGTTTGTGTGTGTTTTGTGTGTTTGTATTGTTGTGTGTGTGTATGTGTTGTGTGTCCATACCCATTCATCAACTTCTTGTGGCTCAGCCTGAGGAGAGTACAGAGAGTAATGTATTTCTCATCTAGTGAAATCGGTGTAAAGGTTGAGAAGGAACTTGTTTGCTGAAGGTGTGAGTGTTAAGTGCAGGCCTTTTGTTGTGATTTGGTTTCCCTGTGTGCCTGAAGGACGGGCTCATTGTTGTTGTTCTTGGCAGATATTTGTGCAATAGCAGCACAACAGAGAGATCCTTACTTTTTGTCTTTTTTGTGCTTTTGCAGACGAGCACCGACTTGATCAACAAGAAGATCAAAGACTACATTTCCATGAGGTGGGATTCGGTTTAAGGTTTAAGCCGGTTTAAACAAATCTATTATGAATAGTTTAGTTTTACTAAACTTTTTGTGATGTGTGTGTCTGTCTGTGTGTGTATGTGTGTGTGTGTCTGCGTGTGTGTGGTAGTGCTCCACCCAGTAGGACGGAGCCCTCACCGAAACCCATGCGACAGTCTCTCAGCATCAGACACACGCTGCTGGGGGTTACGGGCAGCAAGGGCCAGAGTCCCCACTCCCCCAGGAACGAGCAGGAGAGGAGCAGCAAAGGTACACACACACACACACACACACACACACACACACACACACACACACACACACACACACACACTGTTTAGGTCTACAGTTTAAAATGCACAGTAAAAGTCCCTAATGTTGTTAAAAGCATGCCTCAACTATTCATGCATGCACAATAGCATAAAAACACAGTATAAAAATGAGCACGAACAGCATTTTTCTTCCAGTATTACGAAAAAACACACGCACCCCATATAAGCAGTGACTTGTATGAGCAACTGTTCTCCAAGTTTCTTCAGTCCTCTTTGTGGACTGTACGTCCCCCAGTACCCCATTTCTCCGTCCCTGACCCATTTTTCTAGCGTTCTGGTCTGCTGACCATCTTCTAGAGACGCAGCACTGCTCTGCGGAGTTACAGAGAAGTCGTTGAGTGGGTCTAATTGAAATACAATATAATTATGTGGCATGAACATATGGGTTGTATCCATTTTCCGTTTCAGCCGTTCATGTTAAATCACTACAAATAGCACAGGTCACCAGGGAGATCAGGCTGCAGTGTCTCCACCCTCTCAGCTCTGATTCCACCCTGTAGCTCAGTGTGACTACGACTATAGATGTGATTCATGACCAAACACGCATCTACCCTCAATCCCAGGGAGGAGCAGCAGACATTACTCTGATAAAGCAGTGCTGTTGCTACCGTAACTGTGTCGGTGTGTAATATTAATGTAATATTTTCACTTTGTCCCAGATGACTCGAGTCCACCTCGTGACAAGGCTGCGTGGAAGAGGGGGATTCCAGGGCTGAAGAAGAAGCCCACGGAGAAGAAACCCACCGCAGGGGTCACTTTTGGAGTGCGGCTGGACAACTGTCCCCCTGCACAGAATAACAGAGTAAGAGTTCCACGCACTTAACCCATGACCATTGCCTCACTTTGTGTTTACAAAAATAATGCATTAAAGTTACTGTTTAAAGAGTAACTTTATGTGTCTGTGTGTGTGTGTCTGTGTGTGTGTCTGTGTGTGTGTCTAGTTTGTGCCTTTGATAGTGGAGGTGTGCTGTAAGCTGGTAGAAGAACGGGGTCTGGAGTACACAGGCATCTACCGAGTCCCTGGAAACAATGCTGCCATCTCCAGCATGCAGGAGGAACTCGACACCAAGGGCATGACTGACATCGACATAGAAGATGACGTGAGTGAACCGTGATCAGTAGAAATGACAAAAGTGTAATGGGCTTTTTGAAGCACAGTAACATTCCCCATGCCGAAAGCCTGCACTTATCTGGCTCAGGAGACTGTGTTGCCCGTAAAACACTTAGGTTTACACTTCAACTGGGAAAGATCTAAAGTATTTAAGTATCCTAAATTTGCTTAGTTACTTTTACGACTCTATCATGCGCTTAAATCATATTCGAAGTGGCATCAGAAAGTCTTATAAAGTATTCAGTTTAACTTGAGGATGCCTGCAGGCAAGCTGAAAATAGGACACGCTTATACTTGCATCTCTCTGGGTGGGTAGGGTGGTCCTCCCTTTCTCCTGTCACTCAGTGTTGGCCAGCGCTGGTGTGTGGTAGCTGATGTAACAGAATTAGCAGTTAGTGTTCTCTAAGATTGTTGAGCTTTCCAAAAAATGAATTAGTTAACGCCACAGAGGTGTTTAATTCAGTTGGATGTTAACTTGTGTTTATGAATATTCATGATGTCACAAAAGTTCACTTTCATTCAAATAATAAAACAGAACAGCTGTAACCTGAAACCAAGGACACTAAAGATAGGATGATTGGACTCCACACTGGGACTTTGACTGATTGAGAGCAACATGTACTTTATTTTAACGTTGTCTCTGTGTGTGTACAGTTAAATTCTTTGGTCTTTCAGGGATTTACTGTATTAAGATGATGGAAACTCATTAAGGACTGTTTATTATTAAGCAGTCTACACAAACACACCGTGTTCCCTCCAGCTTGTGTATATTAACCCTCATATTTTTACCATATATTTATGTATATCACACACACACTGCATGTTCAGTGTTTAGTGCGTTACGGTATGCGCTTCTTCTTCCCACAGAAATGGCGAGATCTGAACGTGATCAGCAGTTTACTCAAATCCTTCTTCAGGAAACTTCCAGAGCCTCTGTTTACTAACGGTATGATGGTCATTAATATTGTGCCTTGTGTCGTAGCTTGTGTTGCTGGGAATGTTTTGAGCCTCTGTACTTCAGCTGGAATGAAGAGTAAGGGCTCCTCCTAGAGGACACAGTCAGTAGTGTAACACGAATTAAAACTGGCTGGTTTCTGATTCTAGCTCCGAGCCCACAGTGTTGTGTGAAGCTAATTTGATCAACGCTTTGCTTACAGAAAAGTATTCAGACTTTATTGATGCCAATAGAACAGAAGATGGCGTGGAGAGACTAAAAGCACTGAAACGACTGGTGAGCAGAACACCTTTACTGCAGATTTACTGCCTGCTGGTTGTCAGACAGATGCAAGTAATTTGTGTCTTGTTTTCTTTTTCGTTTTGTCTTTTTTACTCTGTAGATCCGCGGACTGCCTGACCATCATTACGAAACCCTCAAGTTCCTCTCCGGACATCTCAAAACTGTCTCTGAAAACTGTGAGAAGAACAAGGTACGAATGAGTGGGTGCAGTTTGAGCAGCTAAGTGCTGCAATTAAAGGCAGAGGTTAATTGTCCTCTTTTTATCGTTCTGTCTGCTGCCTCACAGTGATGTTTGTATAGTTCTACATTGTGGTGTTCATTAAAGGGCCGCGTTTGTTTGGTTTAAGGTACCAAAAACAGTCTTTGGCCACTCTGTGCTCATAAAAAAAGACCTCCAGGCTGAAACACTCCATGAAACTTTGGACTACTTTTATGAAACATTAGTGTAATCTAGTGGTAAATACACTGCAGCTTTGTATTCTGTTGCTGTTTCTGCCGAAGGCAATTGAAAGCGAAAAGCCGGATGTGTTTCCACACCTCTGACTCTTAGACCCATTAGACCTCGCTTCTGAAGGAGGTAGATAATGCCGTGATCCGGAGACCGCAAACAAAAACCTTTCGGAACGACAGTCCTCTGATTATCACTAGATTGTAAAACTATGCAGAATTGCATTTAAACCCCTACTGTTTTCCTCTCTGCATCCATAAACTTGATTTTGGAAGTTATTAGGGTTATTTTCTAAGCTGTTTGCAGTGTTGTCTTGTACGGCCATCTGTAAATAAGAACTTCTGTCTCTTTTAATGCAGACATGTGGAGTTTACTGTATTGGGAAAGGGAAAAAAATGACGTCCCTGTAAAAGTTTGAGACTTGTGTAATAAAAACCCATGAGTGTCCTTTATAGAATGTTTTAACGTAATAATTAGGAAACATTTTTAAAAACCTTTTAACTGAGAAAATCAACAAAACACATCGTTTGACCATGATGAGCAGTAAGAAGCACAATAACCACTTGTTCCTTATTTGGCAACATTTAAACAAAACGTGGTTCTCTGAAGATTTTTAAGTGTTTCCTCACAGTGAAATGGTTTCACGCCTCAGACACTCATATCTGCTGGATAACTCCCGAACACAAGCAGGCTGTAGAGCTCGGGTGATTAGAGAAGAAAAGAAAAGGAGAAACAGGTTAATCAGTTATGATGTGATTAAAATGTGCCTGGACCTTCCAAACTCTAACAGGTATTTTATACAGAGCTGCCCTGAACTGTGGAGAGAGATGAAGATTAAAAAAGGGTGAGTGAGCTGCAACACCAAAGTGACCTCCTCTGTTTTTTTGCCCCAGATGGAGCCACGTAATCTCGCTATCGTGTTCGGGCCAACGCTGGTCAGGACCTCTGAAGACAACATGACCCACATGGTCACGCACATGCCTGACCAGTACAAGATAGTGGAGACACTCATTCAACAGGTAAACTATTTATCTGCGTGTTCATCTTTGCGCGTGAGAGTTTGCGCGTGTGATTGTGCGCGTGTGATTGTGCGTGTGAGAGTGTGCGCGCGCGTGAGCGTGCGTTCTTGAGAGCATTCCTAAATCTTCCTCTCTGTCCTCCTCTTGCAGTATGACTGGTTCTTCTCAGAAGATGGAGATGAGGATCCTATAGTGAGTATTCATCAGAACGGCTGGACGTCTCCCAGGAGGAGAATGTGTGAAGTGTTTTAACTGCCGAGCGTTTCCACGCCTCCCCGCCTGGGCGATTAGTGTCAGCTGAGTGAATCATCCCATTCTCATAGTCTCAGGGTCTCTGGGGCTCGCTCGGCGCTCCCTAGTACTTTCATTTAAGTTGATACAGTTTTTCTTCTCACAAAAAGTGAACAGAATTATGCACAGATGATCAAAGCTAGCAGAATCACATTAAAACTGTTTAAATCATTTAAATCCCTCATTCTGATTTTCCTCTCCACACCCTGAACCCTCGTCTCGTAAGGTGTTCGCAGTGCCATGTAAATCACAACAGCAACACACTTCTGCATGTTTTCAAACACTAGGACTATTATTATTATTAGAAAAACACGTCCATATGTAAAAATATCCGCACTATTAAACAAACATATTTAAGTGTGTTCTCTGTTGAAGCATTTCACTTTGAAAAGCAACAGAACAGGTTGGACTGTATGTGGCTGCGTGTGTAAAATAGTCTGATGTTAATTGCTACAGATTTGGCTAATTAGTATTGTTGTTGTTGGTGAACAGTTTATATACTGTTTACCAACAATAATATTTCCCCACCGTCTCCCTGGTGCTGCCACTACATTCTAGTAAAGGGTATTACAATTTTATTATAATTTTTTCCCCCTTCAAACTACAAAATGGCCTGGTGGCCTGGTGGTTAGGGTGTCCACCCTGCTATCAGAAAGTTGTGGGTTTGAATCCCAAGCCTGCCAGTGGCACCACTGAGGTACCCACACACTGCTCCCTGGGCGCCGTGTTCCTGGTTGCCCACTGCTTCACTTGGTGAAATGGTTAAACGAAGAGGAAGAATTCTCTACTCTTCACTGTGCTGTGCTGGGTTCACCTACGACAGAATGGTCACTTCACTTTTTGATGAATTTTATGAATAATTAATTAGTAATTATTATTTTTTTGGGGGTAATACTTTAATGTGACCCTCATAATAACCCTCTTGATCTTTCTGGATTTAATAATTAGGAATAAAATCAGCAATTAAGTGATTTGCACCTGAAAACAGTTTAAAGTGTCTGGTTTAGCTCTGCACTAGAGCTGCGGTGCAGGGCGGCCGGTAGAAACACAGTTGAAGAGTCTTTCTCTCTCTGTGCCGCTCGTTCCTCAGGCGCCTGTGGAGCAGGAGAGCACGGTCCAGTCTCAGCCTGTTCCCAACATCGACCACCTGCTGCCCAACATCGGCCGCACGGCCCAGTCGCCGGGAGACGTCTCAGGTAACCCGCTCTCACGTTTCTGCCTCAGAGCCGCAAGTCAAGACTCTTTATTTGTCTCCTACAGAGTTATACGAGTCAAATGAGCCCCTGAGTCGACCCGTAATAAAGTTTACAGATAGTTTTGATTCAGTTACAGACATTTGGAAACTCAGGGCGGACCAGGGGCTCAGAGGCGCACGGTTTCTTAGCAACAGCGAGTCTGTCTGATGATCTGAGTGAAATGTTCTGAACGTAAAGATGCTTTTTCTTCAGTAGATCGGCAGCTACACATGCTTTCCATCGAATCCGTGAACATTTTAAGCTTAAGTAGATTTAGCCAGCTTAGTAAGATGTCTTGTGAAAGTGAACTATTTTAGCAATTTTGCACTTTTTTTTTAACACAGTTCTGAAAAATTGGATAAAATAGTTCCTGTATTTATGTGAAGCTTCTGAATTGTTTCTCCTTATTATTTTCTTTTCCTTTTTCCCCTCACCTCTAGTTTGTCTTTTAACCACGGTTTTGCCGAGTCCTTTGTCTTCCGTTGTTGTTTATTTCTCCAGACCTCTCCTCGTTTTTGTTTCCTTATTTATTGCTTTGTTTTTGATCTGCATTGGTTTGGGTTTGTATTTCTTTCACCTTCGCCTCTGTTACGACTCCACTCCTCCTTTTCGTTCAGTTCTTTCCCTTCTTCCTCCTCCCCACCCCCCCCTCCCCCTTTCTTGCACTAACCCGGCATGTTCTTTCCCAAAAGAAAAAAAAAGAAAAGAAAGAAAATGAACGAAAAGCAATTGAAATGAAAACCGAATGTGGCTGAACACGTCTGACCCGTTTTTGTCTCTAGTGTTTTCTTTCTCCCTTGTCCCCCGTCCAGCCCTGCTCACACATTACCCAATCTTGACACAGGCCAAGTGGGCGGCGTCTATCACTCGGTGATGTCACTGATGGACTCTGTAATGTCTGTGATGGACAGCTGGGACTGTAGGAAGAAGGAGGAGTGTTGTCCCCAGTGTAGCTGCCTAGTCTGCAGAAACCCCCGGTTCTTGTAAATTGAACCCCAATCCGGGATGTGTCCCCAACAGTGTAAAAACAAAAAAAGAAAACGACAACAAAAAAAAAAAACAACCCCGAATGAATGTCAGAGAAGTCGATATTTTTTTTGTCATCGTGGTGTTGCACGTTTCATATCTTATAAGACTATTATTAACAGAGAGGATACAGAGCGGTGATGGTGTCATCTGTCTGAAAAGCCTCTTTGCTGTCTCTCGTTGTCTCTGAAGCTGACCGCAAGGAGTTCTAGCATGGTATGGTCTCCAGGTTTTCCTCCGCTCATGTGGCATCACTGTCATGGTGTCTGAAAAGAAAGAAAAGGGTGTGGTGGGGGACTGAGCCGGCTTAAGCAATAAATAAGTCAATAAATAAATAAATACATGCCTACAAACGTACAGACCCAAAGACGTGTTCTGCACAGCAGTACAGGTGGAGAGTGAGCAAAGGGGGCTGTTGGGTTCAGGAGAAACTCCGGTAAAGAACCCTTTTTGCCCTCCTGTCACATCTGCCCCCTGTTGTTGCACCCCCATAGTCTCCTAGTGTTTCAACATACCGTGCATTGCTACAGTCACACTCAACACCGGCAATACAGTTTACAGGAGGGTTGCTACTAACTGTCCGTTATTATCGCTATATTTAACTACTATCTGTAATTATATCTTCTAGCTATAATTAATATTTTTCAGTTACTTCGCATCCATTACTTCTCTTTTGGCACAGCCATCATTCAAAGTGCACAGACTCTCTTGTGCACCGACAGTATAAGTAGTATTGCACCCCCCACCCCTGTGGTTGCTGCAATGTACTGCAATCTGTCAGAACAACGATGGCCTTTGTAAAGTCAACAGAGGCAGATATACGGTGCTGTAAAAAAATCTGATCTTCGAAGCCATTTATCTGGGCAGTGTTTAGTTGATCTGATGTTAGCTTAACCGTTTTCTATCCTCTGCTGGAGGAAGGCCAGTATTTACAGTTACCAACGACTCAGTAGTGTTTCTGATCAATAAAATCAGTAGCAGCTGGTCTGGCTGGAGAGCACTGAGGAAGCAAACCTATGTTTTTGGGGAAGCAAAGTATTGTTCTGACGTACAGTGCTGTTGTTTTTTGGTTTTTTTTTGTAGTTTTGCGTTTTTGTTTGTTTATCGTAGTTTTATTGGATTCTACTGGGTCAAACGCATTCACTGCTCAGCTAAATAATTTTTTTACCAAATTTAAATAATTTTCTCGGCTGGCAAAGGCTTTTGTTCAGTGCTGTATGCTCTAAGTCGACATTGTTGACTTCTGTAGTCGGGATGGCTATATATCCCTGTTGTCCTCTGATAGCTCCAGTGTACTGTGCTGTAATCGTATTTTATCCAGTATATTTATTCAGTACTCGGGCTCGTCTCTGTACTTCTCCAGTGTACGTGCAGGCACTGTACAGCCATTGTCCCCTGAAAAAAGGTCTTGAATGACTCAAAGACATGAAATTGTCTCTCGGACAAATCTTCTGTCCACATTCAGACCTTAAGCTCACATTTGAAGCACATTCGCTCGTTCACTAGATAATAAACCAACCCGTTTCTGATCAGACCTGGTGGCAGCTCCCACCCGCTTACTCTGTAGCTGTGAAGATGTTTCCTCGCCTTGGTGGTGTCTCTGAGTTGGGAAAGAATGCCTTGTGTGCGCGTGTGATTATCCGAATGACCTTTGTCATGCCGTCTGTGAGAATGTGTGCATGAGCTGCTTCCTGTCTTGGTGCAGCTGCCGGATTCATCTTCCTGTCGTCTCTTGTTCACCCCCCCCACCTCCTGAGCCCTCTCCATCTCTCCGTTTCTCTCTTTGTGATGGCTTTACTGCATCGCCCACGTCTCTCTAATCTCATCTGTTTGTGCTGTTCTTGTTGTGAAAAGGTTTGTGATGTATCTCCTTCTGCCGTCATTTCTGGCTCCTCTTTTGTCCCGTGGGGTTGTGTACTCATTTTATTTCTCTTGTGCTTTTTTCATACCCTGTCATCACCAGATTCAACCACCAGTGACTCTGCCAAATCAAAGGTGAGGGCCTTTTAACAACGCCTTCTTTGCAATAGATGCATTTATTATAGCCGACCCATCCTTAAAAAGGCAAAATAACATCTTTGGAACATAATGTTTCATGTAATTGTCTTGACAGATTCTAGTCTTTGATGTCATAGCAGTTTGTCACATGCTAATTGGTGATCGTGGCATTTCGTTAGCACCCTGTACCCACCTTTAGACGATCTATAGAATTTCGAATTGCTAGAAAGTAATCTGGTAAAACTTAGTGTTAGGATTGGCTTTTGAACCAGGATGAGGGTTAGGTTTAGGTTTTTGTTTGGAGTTTAGGTTAGTGTTCAGTTTAAGGAAGGATAATGTGTGTATTTAATAGATTGTTAGTTTAATGTAACTTAAAGGTAGTTGATATCTACAAAGGATGTAAAGTTTCTAGACTGTAACAAAGTTTTGCTTGTTGGCTTATATGTGGTTTCTGATTCTCCAGCAGGGCTCCTGGGGGTCTGGTAAGGACCAGTGTAGCAAAGAGCTGCTGCGCTCCTCCATCTTTGCCAGCCGCAAGCGCAAAAAAACCAAGGATAAGCCTCAGCTGAGCAGCTCCGACGATGACCTAGATGTGTTCTCCAAAAAGGAGCTTCAGGAGGAGAGCGATCCGAACTGGCCCCCCAATGACCAAACTGAGGAAGCCGAGAGCGAGGCTGGGGTCAGTGACCGACTTGAAGGGTCCAAGGAAGTGGAACATGGCAAAGGACTGAGCTCAGTGCTCGTTTCCAACAACCAGCAGCTTCCATCAGTGCTTCTTCCCCTGCAGAGTGAGAAATCCTTCAAAAAGCCCAGTCAGTCCCCCACTCTAAAATATCGCGCACAAGTAGCTCGTCAAAACTCCCTCTCAGATCCCCCCTCCAACTACGATGAAGGTTGTGTCTCGGACTTAGGAACACTAAACAGCACCAGTTCCCAGGCCTCAGGTCCTAGAGTCAGACAGGGCAGGAACACAAGCAACTGGGCAGAGAACTCAGGAGCAGCAGAGGTTTGCTCCATCACCTCGGACTACTCCACAACTTCCTCAATGACCTTCCTGACTGGAGTGGAGTCCAATGCCTTGAGCCCGGAGGTTCGCTCAGTGGCGGAGAGCCGTGGGGATGATGCAGATGATGAAAGGAGTGAATTGATCAGTGAAGGAAGGCACATGGAGACGGACAGCGAGAGTGACCTTTCGGTATTCGCGTCTGGCAGAGATTGTATTCCGGCTGAGGAAAGCAGCCTTGCAGAAGACAGAGCCACACCTATGCAAGACACCCTCAGCCTCATACCGTCCCATCGCATCATAGCGTGTGACACCCTCTCCCGCAAGAGGGGGAGTCGGCAGAAAACAGACAGCGAGTCTTCGACCGATGGCGGTCGCAGTGAAAAGGAGTCTGGCAGGTTGTCCAGGATGCTGGAACCGGTTAAAATCAAGTCAGGCGGCAGCCCGAATCTGTCTCGTAGCGAGTCTGAAAGAGAGAAATCGGAGTTCGTTTGGCGCCCCAAAATCACGGACAGGCTCAAGTGCCGGCTTCGCTCGTCCGCGGATGACATGTTCGGAGTGGGATCCCAGCGCACCCGGTCACCCGAGACACGCAGCAAGAAGAAGACCAACATCCGGCGGCGGCACACCATGGGCGGCCAGAGAGACTTCGCAGAACTTTCGGTCATTGGCTGCTGGCAAGGGAGCGAGGTTGCCGAGCTGTCGGCCATGGATCGCTTAAAGCCCAAATGCACCTCCCAGGACTTCTCAATCACGGACTGGATAGTGCGAGAGCGCCATCGCGCCAGCAACCCAGAGGTGAGCCTGGACACCCTGGACTTGCAAGCTGCCCGAACCTTGGACTCGTTTTCCGCCGGGGCCTCGCGCTCCTCCTCCTCGATGCAGATGCTAAACGGAGAAGCAATGGCTTCTCACAGCAAAGGCCTGGACGCCCACCCCCACAAACTCTCCGGCACGCAAGTGGTGCGCTCCCGTTTCTACCAGTACCTGTGAGCGAACTGTCCGCAAGGTGCGCGTTTGTTTATGAGCCGAATCTTCACTGATGAATGTCTTGAGTTAAGTGTGTTCGTAAGGAAGTCAAGTGGCTGAAAGAAGGTGCCTGGGTATAAAGGATCCGAGTGCTTTTATATTTGTGGAAACGGTACAGATTCAGTTCTTTGACAGGCAGGTGGAGCCGAGTGATGTTTTTCCCCACACCCTCACTGCCGCTGTCTCCTAGAGTCTGCTTGTGATATTCCCTCCCTTTGATCAATTTACTCACTGACCGAAGGTCGCAGTGAAGAGAAGTCTCTCACGCTTTAGACCTGGTGAACCCCGAGTGGAATTAGGGTGCGAGAGGGTGGAGTCATGCTGGGAGCACAGTGTAGGAGGTTGTCGGAGGTAGGGTTGGATAGGATGTTGAAAAGACAGGCTTTAGTGTCTAAGTATTGCTAGACTTTTGTAAGGAGGGTTTCTCGACCACGGTTGGGACTTCCGTAACCAAAATGAAGAATGTACTTTATCTGCTTGCTGTAAGACTCAAGAAAAGCGCACTAGCGCATCTTTATTTTTAAGTGTATAGACTCCCTCCCCCTTTTCTTTGTACTTGAAACGCTTTCTCGCCACCCCCTTATTTTTAAAACGTTTTTTTAGAACCTGTTTATTCTGACTGCTTAGTGTGCCGTGTCGTGGGATAGTTTTTTTTTGTTGTTTTTTTAACAATGCATGGCAGGAGCCAGACTCTTTGCTGATGATGATGAGAACTAATCAGTTTTTATAATGAATGAATGAACGAATGACTACCGGTTGCCTCTTTGATGCAATATGCAGCGTAGCCTATGTATTGTCATAACGACCATCAGTTTCTGCAAAAAACTAAGGGTTTAAGCAAGTTGGGGTTGAGCTGGATTATCTGAATCCATGATTCTTAGATCAGTGAAGGTGCCTTGTGTGGAACAGTGGTCCCAAAGTCTGCAAGTGTGCCATAACTTTCTTTTAAAACATGCTGTGAAAAGATGAGATTCCTGACTCACTTTGAGTCGTTCTACAGGCCTGACTAACAAAGGGGGGAAAAGGAAAAAAAAAAAATCCGAAGCTTCCTTTTCCTTCGGCATTCCACTTTGGTCTTAACACTTTTTTTTTTTTTTTTTTTTACTGTTCCATTTTCATCTTTGCGATTGGTATTTTAACCGGACTTGAATTTTAAATATTCCTGTAAAATAAGTAACTTAACTGTACATATCTATTCCATGTTTTAGCTCTTTTCTCCCATCTTGTCCTGCTTTAGTTTGTGTAAGTATTGTACGATACAGGTGTGTAGATAGGGGGGGGGGGGGGGACTCGTGGGATGGGGGGTGGTGAACTGGACCATTCTGATCCTCTCATCTCCTGCGTGTG
>JBBPDB010000028.1:6341862-6352667 GCA_037974465.1 Brachypetersius altus | reverse complement strand
AGGTGCCATTAATACAGGTAACAAGTGGAGGACAGAGGAGCCTCTTACAGAAGAAGTTACAGGTCTGTGAGAGCCAGGAATCTTGCTTGTTTGTAGGCGACCAAATACTTATTTTCCACCATAATTTGCAAATAAATTCTTTAAAAATCAGAAAATGTGATTTTCTGGATTTTTTTTTCTCATTTTGTCTCTCATAGTTGAGGTATACCTATGGTGAAAATTACAGGCCGCTTTCATCTTTTTAAGTGGGAGAACTTGCACAATTAGTGGCTGACTAAATACTTTTTGCCCAACTGTATGTCTGAGTATGTGTATCTTATTTGTCTTGCTGCTTTTATCTCAGGTGATGGTGAGGATGATGAGACGGAGGAAGGAGATGCTGAAGCCCCTCAGATCAAGCCTGCGTTGTCTAAAGCCGAGAGGAGCCATATCATTGTTTGGCAGGTGTCTTATGTCCCTGAGTAAAACGATGACACCTTATGCCTGCACTCCCAGTAACTCTGCCCCGAATACTCTGTATGAAACGTTGTCTATTCCTATCTATGCCCCTGAAAATTCTGAACCTAAGCCTGTAACTCCCTAAGGCCCGTATTTACCCAACCCAAGCTGTAACTATTCCTGTATGTTCATTCACCCCCCTCCCCAAACAGCCCCTCTCTCTCGTACACACAAGGTACAGCTCAACACTCTCCTGCGTCTTACAGCTGGATGGCAACTATAAATGACAGATAAAAGCATCCTATACAACTACCCTCCCCAATAATGACAGTTTTTTGCCAAATACGTAAACACACTATTGCTTTTGGTCTTAACATCCCAACAGCTCACAGCTCACTAATCACCATAGAAACAGGCAGCTCACTGGATGATTTGAGGGAGAGATCTGTGATTGGTTAGGAGTGGCAGCACATTGCTCTGTATGATTCTTATTTAGTGGCTTGTTTATAACGCGTAACAGTAAGAATAGAGTGATGGACAAGTTGTGTAAAAAATGTAAATAGTGAAGTTAAGTAAGTAGGAGAGTGGCTGAAATGAGACCATGGATGGCTAATGTATTCAAATGCATTCTATTGGTAGAACTTGGGAACACAATACGTTTCAAAACTAATTTGTCCTGGAAATGAGAAAACCAGTGTAAAGAAAAGAATGTAAATGGAGGGGGAAGAAATCTTACAGAAGGTCATATGTAAACAGTAAGTGAGCTGTGAGCTGACTGGCTTCATTGTCCCACTTGACTGGGATTCGTGCATCACAGGCTTAATAAGAACAATGATTGGCTGCCTGTTTGATTGACAGTTGAACACCCCACCCAATCGCTCTGTATGTAACTTACCACTATCTGTTCTATCATGTGTGGTTAAATATTAAATATTAAACATATTTGTGCTCTGGAAACACTAACTTGTCATACTGTCTTGTACATAATTCACTGTAGACACATTGCAAAAAATATTTCATAATGTGCATTTTGGCTTTCATGGAAACTGCAGTATTATGTAATAGAAATTCAGCTGCTTTAGAAAACTCTTTGTTTTATTAGAGGGCACCTTTTGGTCAACAGAGGATACAGAAGTAAATATCTACTTAAAATACCAGTGTGTTTATGAATGCCAGATGCCTGTAGTGCAAAAAGAGAGAATGAAGACCAAACTGCATCATCCATCATTCATGAATTCATTATTGCTGTTCTCATTATTCCAGAGGCATACAATTTTAAGTTTCTACAAAAGGCTATACAAAACGTGATGTGCTGGATGGCGCCAAGTCAAAGCATGGTGTTATTCACCTAAAAATAGCATGAATAGTTTAAATAATTGCCAAGGTGGTCTGTAACCCATAATAGTGCCTTGCTTCCAAAATCTCATTTGAGTTGTGTAGCATGCAGCACATGTTTAAGGGTTGCCTATTATGAAATACATCCATTTGCTTATTTCAAATGATAAAGTAAAAGCAGATAAATACATAAATATTGCTTTATGATGTGCAGTAACAAAGATATTCAAACTGTGCATCTTCTGCACATAAATGTAAACATGGGCATCAAATACATACAAACAGGATGAAGGAACTATCAGGACGGTGACATTTTTCAAAGCAATTTTTTGGTCAGTGGTTATGTAACATTGCTCACTAGAACTTTTTTGTCTTAAATTAGCATTCTTGCTCTAAGGCCAATGCATACATGCCCAAATCTTTCTACAGAAGCACTGTTGGGGTATTTGCTATCCTCTCCTTGCCATTCGCTATACCTGCAGTAGGCAATTCTCTTTTTGGAGTACCACAAGATACTGAACCTTCTATACCAATCCTGAGTGACACTTCAAAAGGAGAATTTCCGTCTGAAAGACATAAGGCCGCAAAGCTCTGTATGTGTGTGTGTGTGTGTGTGTGTGACTGCGGTAAATGAGGGCATCAAGCGTAGATCCAGTGCTCAGAGCTCTCATCCCAGCAGAGTAGCTCGTGCTCTTTAAACCACAGGGAGATTTCTCTCTGAGCGCTCTCCACTGAGTCACTGCCATGGATAACGTTCCTGCAACAGCACAGATACACAGCAGTTTAAAGAAGGCCTGCCAGTACAGGCATGTCTGACATAGATACAGCTCCTACAATAGAACAAATAAAACTCCTGTTAAATCTAGGAATCAGAATCAGGAGCTGAATTCAATTCAACATCATTTAAGGATAACAAAGCTTTGACACTTTGCTGACCCATGTTTAGTTGCTCTGATACTGCATGATATATATTCAGTG
This sequence comes from Brachypetersius altus, assembly GCA_037974465.1. Lineage (NCBI taxonomy): Eukaryota > Metazoa > Chordata > Actinopteri > Characiformes > Alestidae > Brachypetersius > Brachypetersius altus. Next base: position 6,349,916 of record JBBPDB010000028.1, on the reverse strand, counting down.
CTCTATAGTATCAAAATATGTCATATATTTAACCAAGTTAAGGAAATACTCACTAACCTGCCCACTTCCACACAGAAATCTCCTCTGATGGTCCCTGGAAGGGAGTCGGCTGGGTTCGTCTCTCCAAGCATCTTTCTGGATGTTTTTACCACATCTAGCCCTTGCCACACCTACAACACACACAAGCAAACTGTGAGAACTGATATCATACAGCTACAACACATGATGTAGGTTTAGAATCAGGAGGAGAGTTCTTGAATAATGTGTAAGTGTTACCATAGCTACGATGGGTCCAGAACTCATGTATTTAACCAGGCCTTTGTAGAATGGCCTCTCCCTTAAGTCCCAGTAGTGCTCCATCAACTGTTCTTCAGAAGCCTACACAAACCAAACCCCACACATACACATGTATAACTGTATTACAATATAGATATATATACACATATATATATGATTTAGTAATCACTTTTCCAATGTAAGAAACACAAAACAGAAAAAGATACAGAGGCTAACAACTGCACACACTGTGTTACTCAAATAATCCAGCGGCTTTAATTTCGGGATCAGTTGCGGCTACTGGGCAGATGCCATACCATCCTCTCCAACTAAAAACAATTCTGTGTGTGAACTGAACTGGTGTCTGAGGTTCAGGTTATCACCTTACCTGCAGAAGTTTCATGCCGACCAGTTTGAAGCCTTTGCGCTCAAAGCGTCGGATTATCTCTCCCACAAGCCTCCTCTGTACACCATCTGGCTTCACAGCGATGAAGGTGCGCTCGTTTACTCCAGTCCATCCTGTAGTTGCACACAGCAGACACAGGTGAGTTTCCAAACACTGCGGATGATCAACACTACCCTGCTACTGGACACTTTCCTCTTAATATAGTAGTATAATGAAATTTTTGAGTTGTCCTTGTCCAACCTGATCCAACCAATCAACTAATTCACCAGCTTTTCTTTTGATGAAGTGGTGGGCAAGAGCAGCGATAACACTTCTATGACAAAAGTTGGGAAACACTGCTCTAATACACAAATTTGAAATACATCAAAATATTAAACAAATGTTTGTCAGATTATGGGAAGCAGGGTTGTACAATAAATCGTTCCTCTGTAGCAATACTGGGGTCAAAGGAATGTACAGATTTTAAGGGATTTTTGATGCTTCATGGCCCCCCTGGACAGTCCACATATCTTTAGATTTTTACCCCAACCCAGCATGCAATATATAAGAAAAAAATAGAGATCGGCTGGAGAACCACTGCTCACTCACTGAATGATTCATTATGTTCTGAGCACTCTGACCAACAGCAGATGTTCTCTTGATTATGATATGAAACAAGACCGCTGACATGCTACAAAAATAAGTAATTTAGGTCAAAAATAAAGCAGACCCATCACTCACCAAATCACATATGTAATGGTGTATCTGAAATGTGATAAGCACACAATACTTAGAGCTGCCTAAAATTCCTTCCCAATGTTGGTTGGACTGATAATCAGTGAAGGAAGTTGGCCATTTGGAAACAGTTAATCTGAGTAAATGTTTGACAAAGTACATTTCAACCCTAATAAGAACCATGGGTACATGAACATATGCACAAAACACTGCCAAAGCTGGTCATTGCACCTATAAAATTCTAACACAAAATGTCAGAATTTTCATAATCAACTTGTAATACGCATGATACTGCTACACATGTGTCTTCAGAGTGGTATTTTACTGCTACATATTTTCTTTTACTTTTATTTTAAAACTTGATATTGTATTTTGTCCCATTTTGTCATAACAGCAAAAGTTCTGGGATCAATAAAATGTTCTGATTCTGATCTTTGCAAAATGAAGAATGTTGAGTTTTAGTCTATGTAATCAATGTAAGGAATATTTGCTGTTTCAATATTGAATTGAAACACTACTACACCATGTGGACAAAAGCATTGGGAAATTGTCATTTAGCATTGGGCTAGGCCCCTAACTTCCAGCGAAGGGCAGCACACAAACCATGGTTCCAACTTTGTTAACACAATTTGAGGAAGAACCTTTTCTATTCCATCATGACTGTGCTTCAGTGCACAAAGCCAGGTTCATATGGCTAAAGCAGTTGTTTGTTGTGGAAGAACCTGACAGGCCCACACAGAGCCCTGACCTCAACCCCATCCAACACCTTTGGATGAACTGGAACGGAGATTGTGATCCAGCCCTTCTCATCAAGCATTACTGTCGGACCTCAAAAATGTTCTACAGAATAAATGAGCACAAATTCCCACAGAAATACTCCAAAATCTTGAAAAGCCTTCCAAGAATAGTGGAAGATGTTATAGCTGCAAAAGGGGATCAACTCCTTATTAAAATCAATGCACCTGGATGCAACATCGTTAAAGCACATGTTGGTGTAATGGTGGGGCGTCCCAATACTTTTGTCCACATGTATTTCATATGGCAAAGAGTTCTGACTCGTTAAACCATTTCTTGATATATCGCTTAATTTAGCCAAGACGATCAATATGACTGAATGCATTATAAAACATGCAGCCCAAGACACACACACAGTCAGATAAAGCAGGCTTCATCCTTAATAACCTAATACCATAATAAACCTATTACAGTGAGCCTCAGAGCAGAACGTCTATAATAACATCGTCTGACAATAATAACACAAATAATAGTAATGTTCGATTATGAAATAGCAAGGTGCCTCTTTCTGCGGTACCTGTTTCATTTATTCTGGCAATTTTTGCTCCCAAATCCAAAATATCAGTAGGGTCCGAGAGTGACCTTTTGGAGCCCATGTCTCGCAGTAGTCCAGCGCGTGCTGTCCCGCGCGCATACAGGCGGGGATAAAGACGCGAGAACCAATCAGTGAACCGACGATATTAATAGGTTTAGAGGGAGTGAAGCGAATATGATTCAATTGACAAATGACACAAATGCGGGCTTCGTTTAAAAACGGTTCATTCAAGCTTAACTGCAGGAAGAGGAGGTTCGTTTTAGTTCACTGTCGAACTGAACTGTACTTGACAGGATACAAGACACGTCAACTGTAGCAAAAGGATCAGTTCACAAAATCAACTAACTATCTGAACCGTAGCGACGTGTTGGTTCAGTTCACAGAATCGATTCTCTAAAACTCAACTGTATTTGACAGAAGGTTAGGTTCAGAAAAGAACATCTCTCAAATTTAACTGTAGAAACTGTTGTGACGTGGAATTCGGTTCGGTACAAGGAAACGATGTTCCCCAATAAAATGTAGTGACACAAACTGGGGATAGTTTATGCAGTCGATTCTCATAAACTGCAACGACATGAGAAACGGTTCAGAACCGATTCTCTCACATAAACTGTACCGACAGGCTAGGTTCAGCTCACAGAATGGATTCTCTCAAACTGTAGTGACTTAAAATTCTCTCAAGAAGCTCGGTTCGAAGGTCCGGACAGTTTTCGAAATGAACTAGAACACAAAATGCTAATAAAACAACCATTATCAGTATATCTACATATTTAGCTATAAACAACCACATGGATAATAGCCTTTTCTTCTTCTCTATATTTTAGGAAGTCAATGCCTCAAGTATCATTCGCTAATGGCATTTCATGATATTTTATTATTCAGGCACATGTGTAATGTATTTCCGCGGCTGAGTTCTCATTCTGTAGGACTGAAAGTAAAGGAATAGCACAACATGGCGTGCTGTGAAAGAAGGTAACAGTGTTACACGCCAGGGCACGTTTCCCAACGCTACTGTACGTATCTATGTGTTTTAAGAGTGGACTTGAGCATGCAAACGCCACTTTCAGCACTAATATTACACCAAAACTGCCGTAGTGCCGTTGCTACTCACCGTTCCATAGAAGCCAGCTTAGCAAGCACACACACTGCATTTAATGCAGTCAGAATTACAAATATTCAAATATTTAGATCAAAATGGTTTTAGAAAGTACTCACCAGTTTTGAAAACATATGCAAACAAGGTTAGGAAAAGACAGATCATTTTCTTCCTAGTGCACTGCACCACCAAGACCCACCAGTTTTTTGGATCAAAAAAACAAAAGAGGGCATGGGCACGCGCACTAACGTCTTGAAATGCGCATGCGCAATCCAACACGTGCATACTGCACCCCTATGCACTTGCAAGGGAATCAGTTCTCTCTTTCTCACACACCACACTTGGAGCCAGTAAATTCAAGATGCTTTATACAGACAAAAGTATTGGTACATCTGTTTCTCAGGGTTTGGCTAGGCCCCTTACTTCCAGTGAAGGGCAATCTTAATGCTTCAGTACACCAAGACATTTTGGACACCATGCTTCCAGCATTGTGTACAGTTTGAGAAAGACCATTTTTCTGTTCCAGCATGACTGTGCCCCAGTGCACGAAGCAAGATCCATAAAGACATTGCTGAAGGAGTTCATGCTCTACAGAATGCATTGGCACAACATTGCACAGAAACTCAGTCGGAGCGGCAAAGGGGGACCATGGTGTAATAGTCTGGTGTCACAATACTTTTGACCATATATTATAGCAAAGGATACAAGTATGTAACAAAGCTACAGAGTAAGTATTTTTATTCATAAATATTCCAGCGTATAACACAAATATCATAGTACACACACTGCCCCATACTTCATGATGGAGGGATGGAGGCTAAGGCCCATAATGTCCTTTAGAGAATGTCCAACTTTTCTGTGGTCAAATGGCGTAACTCCAATGCACCAGAGCCAACCTAAGTATTAATGTTTTACTGACATTAAAACGAAGGAGCTGTTTTTTGAACATGGTGCTGACCCTTGGGTGCCCAAGAAACCTGGGTGGATCAAGCTCATCCTACACCAATTTAAGGACGGCTTACACCATGAAATAATACCAGTTAAGAGAAGGGGGGGGGGGGGGGGGGGGGGTTGAACTGGTCCAAAAACGTCCCATATTGGCATCAGACCGTAGTTCCTTCCTGTTTCCACTTTTCCTCCTGGCTGCGGAAGTACTCTTTGTTGAACACCACGTCTCGTTTCAGAGGCAGGCTGGGCTCAGGCAGGCTGTTGGCATCCACACCCAGCTGCTTGGCTTGCTGTGCTAGGAACATGGCCCGCAGGAGTGGAGGGAACCTAATGTGTCGGACAGGCAGCTCAGGGACAGGCTCAAAGCACTTAAAGGCCTCCTCCTCATGTTTGGGCACCAGTCGCCAGTCATGGTACATGACCTTGTCCACCTCCTGCTCAGAGCTTTCCTCTTTACCTGGAATACAATCCATTGATGCACATACACCATTTATAACTATTCACTCTCTCTTTTGTCAAGTAATTTGTGTCCAAAATATTCATGCTTGCATGCTGGTATTTATTAAATGTTAAGTTAGAAGCTGCAGAGCCAATAAAATCCACTTTGACTTTGAAAGCTTTATTGTTCCAGGAGGTAACTGGTTATCCTAAGGCTGCACAGACACAAAAACAAACCATATAAACATTATACACAAACTCTCAAGAAAGTCAAAACTCTCCAGAAAGTACTCTGAAAAGTATTATTAAATACACTATGCTATATACACAAAACGCTGACCAGTAAGAGAATAAATACTATAGATAAATAAGTAAAATTGCTGTTGTAGTACTTTACTAGTTAAAACAAATAGCTGTTTGGGGTTGTTCTCTATATCGAGTCTGTTATTGCACCTAATAGTGACATAAGTAGTCATATTGCACATACTAAGACACATAGAAGTCAGGGACTGCTCTGTTTTTATTCTCAATCAACCAAATTTTAGCATGATTTACCTTTCATTATCTGCACTTCTTTGTGGCAGACCAGTATTAGTTATGACAAAATCTCACACCACATAACATACTTTTGGAAAACCAGAGGTGTAGAAATTTGATTTTTTTTTTTAATTTGGTTTATTTGATTCTTTACTTACCTTTAAATGTTAGGATGCCCCAGGCTTTTCCATGGTTCATATTCTAGAGGAACAAAACAAAACAGTACATTTAAAAGCTCAAAAGCTTAAAACAAAAATGATGTTAATACTGTTTGTAGTTTTCTGAGAACAGTGGAATAAAGAAACGTAACTGTCTTACCTCTGCTGTGTAATCTACTTTCACTTTGGTTATCTTCCAGTAGCAGGGCTCACTATGCTCCTCCAGCCACGATTTGCGTGTAAAGAGTCGTCCCACGCCAAACACACGCATGCCAGCCAGCAAAGTGAATAGGGTCGTCTCTCTCTGCACATCTTTCCAGGCCAGTACAGGCAGCTTCTTACCTGTGAATGGCCGGGTCATGGTGTCGTAGTCCAGAGCGTAGCGCTGAGAGTCCCGCGGACGGTTTTTCAGCTCTCTGTAAGCTCGGATCTTTCTGGCCATCTCAGCAATCAACCTCAAGCGCTTCTTCTTTGCCATTGTGACTAAGGAAATACATTGAAGGAGAGAAGAGCAAATAATAAAGACGGGCAACATTTCTAGAGACATACCTTCCAGCAGCTAGGTCAATAAAACACTCCTGAAAAACTTGGAGGCAAATCTGATCACTGCCTGTAGATGCTGAATGCTAGATCACACACTTTTTTTTTTACCTAAATCAGAATGATGCAGGTGCAATAATGTGTAAAAGTATTTAAAAACTGTTTGAATGAGAAGCGAGTGGCCTAGTGATGCGAGCTTTTGTGCTTGCATTTAGAAAAGTTTGTTTATCCATCCAAAGAAAATGCTGAGAAACACCAGATGATGTGCATTGAATTAAAGAAATAAATATAGAACATCATGGCCAAGGTGTGCGTGTAGTTGACTTGGCGAATCAAAATATTTTCTAAACAGTGGACATCTATCCATGAAACTAAGGAGAAGTTGCTGATGGTGTGTTTGATGGGGAAGCAGCTTGCAGGAGATCCCGTAATGGAGGTGATAATCAGTGAGAAGACTCAAGTCGTTTACGCCAATTTGCTGCTGCAGACCCATGCACTTCGGCGAATGAGGCGTCAGGTGAGCCGTTGAAAGCCAGCCGGGGCACACATCACACTAACAGTGCAACAATTTCAATAAACCATTTATTTTTTTAAAGGCAGTGTTTCCTCTAAATTACGAGTTTTGCCATGGAGGTGAAGTGAACTGTTGCGAAGGGTTGGGACTGTCCAATTTATGTCCAATTGTCCTAATCGCAAATCACAGCAGCAAAATTGTTGCAGAAACACTAAAACGAACACATTCAAAACTGTACAGAAATCTATAACTGTGTCACAGGTTCTCTGTCTCTGAAAAATCAGTTTACCTATCTCGGTATTACAATTACAAGGAAACATAAAAACCTTGTTAAAGAAAATTTCATTAGGTTGTTGAGCCAAACAAAAAAGGACTTGGGACAATGGTCACCACTGTCAATGTCCCTGGTGGGCCGCATTAATGCCATTAAAATGAGTATTCTTCCTAAATTTTTATATCTTTTCCAGTCTGTACCTGTTTTTATTCCCAAATCTTACTTTGGTGCTTTAGATTCAATTATATCTTCCTACCTTTGGAAAGGTAAACGTCCACGATTGAATAAGTCCTTACTTCAAAGATCTAAAAGAGACGGTGGCATGGCTCTGCCTAATTTTCGCTTTTACTACTGGGCAGCAAACATTCGATCAGTTATCTTTTGGGCATATTTCCATAATCAGCTTAGTCGGCCTGCCTGGGTGGAAATGGAGATAAAGTCTGTCAAAAATCTCTGTTTCTGCACTCCTAGGATCAGCACTCCCCATCCCCTCAATTAAATCAATCACTAATTCAGTTATGAGGCATACCTTGAGAGTATGGGCTCAGTTCAGAAAGCACAGCGGCCTTCTGGGCTTTTCTCTGTCCAGTCCTATCGTCTCTAACCATCTTTTCCAACCTTCTTTGCATGATTCAGTGTTTCAGGAATGGTACAATAAGGGCATTAAGCTTTGCAAAGATCTGTTTGTTGATCATAGGTTTGCATCATTTGAACAGCTTTCTGAAAGGTTTAACCCAATTCTCATTTTTTCAGATACCTGCAAGTAAGACACTTCATTGGCTCTTTAATACCAAATTTCCCTGAGGCTCCGGCTGCAAATATT
>JBBPDB010000028.1:6311961-6341762 GCA_037974465.1 Brachypetersius altus | reverse complement strand
GATATATCGGAATATCGGATTTTAAAACCAACAAATATTTGTATCGGTATCGGCCTTCAAAATCCTTTATCGGTCTGACGCATCACATCATAATATTTCCAGCAACACTCAGAACTACTCCAGACAGTTCCGACAGTTACTTTAACCAGTTTGGCGTGAGTCTGAGAGCTGTAAGCAAACATCATTTGGCTGATTTAATGCTGTGGTTACAAAAGCCTGCTCCTGGAGATCTATGGTAAGGTCTATATTCAGCTCAAATCTAACACACCTGATCCAACTATTAAATGGGCTGTTTACCAAGGTAAGAGGAGTTTAATCAAGACCGGAGGAGAACTCTTCAGGCAGATGGATGTCTGAGCTTCTCCACTGCACTAGGCTTCAGGTTAAGGTCATGAAGGAATAAGTGTTTTTTTTTTTTTATTTCAGTTTACCAGTCAAGTAACTCTCAATTTGTGATGTGTATATTTATTTTGTTATCGATTTTATTGATCGCTATGGTACCTTGCTCAAGGATACCTCAGCGATGCCAATGGTGGTCCTGGCAATCGATCCCACAACCTTCTGGAGACGGCGCAACTCCTTAACCAACCTACTGTCTTAACCTACTGTTATCCATGACAAATGGACAAAAGTATCTCCACAACAGCAAGGTTATGGGTTCGAATTCCAGAACTGTCAGTGGCACCATGGAGGCACCCTTGAAAAAGGTACCAAGTCATCACACTGCTCTCTGGGCGGTGTCTCATTGGCTGCCCACTGGTTCATTTGGTGAATGGATTGAATGCAGAGAACAATTTTGTTCACAGAGCTGTTCACACTGTGTGTTGTTCTGTGGTGAGTGTACACTTATTTGAACTGTGACACATGAACACTTTACTTTGGACAAACTAACTATCTAAGGTTTGGCTTAATCTGAGTAATTTTATGAAGTAAACTGGCACTGGAAGGTGTAAAGGGGAGTAATAAAGTAGATGTTGATCTTATTGCAAAAGTGGCAGAAAATAGAAAATCTTCCTTTAAGGAATATTCATCAATGAAGATCCATATATTAAAATAATTTGCATCACTATTAGTTACATATGGTCACCACACAAAGCCTGACCATCTAATGAGATGAGCTTTTTTCAGATGCTTCAGATGATGCCTTACTTGCTGCCATTTTCAGTTATGCATTGATGTTCCAGGCTTTTAAAAGAAATGGAAGCTTGATTGGACCCACATTAGGAAATGAACATGAACAAGACAAGATCTTTTGTTCTCCCTGAAGAACTTGGTCGACTAAAAAGTGTTTTTGGTCACTGTTTCGCTGCTAAGTGCTTCTTGAAATACTTTGTAATAAAAATGACAGACAAGATAAAATCATGGTGCTGTCACCTTTCATCAGTCAAGAGACGTATGACCATTTACACAGTCATTTTTCTACATTTCAGAGTCCTTTGCTGGAGGTTTACCTGTCAATATCTGTCAATAAAACAAGAAGCAGAATATTGTTCACTCATTTTTGGATGTTTAGTTTGCAAGGCTGACATGTTGGGCATGCAGGATTTTTATCTCAAGGTAGTCGGCATAATTCTGTGAGCATTCGAGTGTACCTCTGTTCTGGAGAGAGGCAGTAGAAAGCAAGAAACCTATTTAACAGAAAATTACACAAAGCATCAACAATCTACAAATATAATATCTGTTAATTTTAGTGTTTAGATTTTTTTTTTTTGAAGATACTGTATGAATATATTTGTGTCTCTGGTACATCCAAGTTCTGTCATAGAAGCTCCTCTCAATCCAAATGTTCCCAATTACAAATGTATCCATTAGCCTGTTTCTAAAAGGCGAAGACTGTATGCACTGTTGGGATCAGTTTGGTTGTCTACCAGGTCTTGCATGGTTGTTAGAACTCCAATTTTCTCTCTAACTATTCATCCTTTTCGGAGCTCCAGTTTTGGAAAGTACTGTTTTACCCACTTGTTTTCCTTTTACTTTCCCCTTTGCAAGTGGTCTATCGGCCACAACTTCCTCCTTAGAATCATCCTCTTTAGCCATTGTAGATGCATACATTTGTGAAGTGTGTGTCTAGCTGCTTGGTTAAATGTTAGTGTCTGTTTAAAGGAGAACATAATGTCAGTGAGAGCTTTGGGAGCAACATTTGTTCAGAGCACACAGTAAGACTGGAGGGACGAAATATCTGAAGTGACAGTAGATGAAGTGAATGGCTGGATTTTAAAAAATGTGTTTTTTAATGGCATGCTGGGTCGGCCTCTGATTTATTTCACAGTACCGTGCGAAGTATGTGTGCCACCAATCAGCTTCTCAGCTGAAACAGTATGTTGTGGTATGAATAAGTGCTGCCCAAACACTTGATCAGTCTCTGAAGAGATGATTTTAAACAAATGAAAAGACACGCGAGTGCCACACAGCTTGTTAATCATCTATCCCCGTGTGCCAAAAGACCCGTGGGCAGTTTGTTCCCAGGCCAGTATTTAGCCGCAGCAATTTTGAAGGAGAAAAGCATGTGTTGTCACCAGCGAAATTGGTCTGTCACCGCAGTGAGCCATCAGCTGTTTACCAACACAGGCCTGGCTCCTGGCTCTAAATCTTCCCTCATGCTGCAGTGACAGCCAGCCAGACTCAGGCTAGACTGGGTAAACATCATGAATAGCACCAAGTCATTTAAAACCACTGTGCTGTCCATGGAATAAGCTTTGACCATTATGTCACTTAGCAACCACAGCCTACTGTCAATAAATAACACTGGAAGAAGGGTTTAGATTAAAAGTACATTGAGATATTTGCTGAATATTGGCATTTTTAATGAAAGCAGTGAACCAGATCTAACTGCAGCCCCTAACTGTGGTAGATTCACTAACATGCAGCCTCTTATTGCTATAGCAGGACATCACAAAATGCCTTATGACAGTGACAAATACTACCTTTTTGCTAGCACCCATTTGGGATTTGAACACATCACAAAGAATAGCATTGCAAATTCACATTTATTAGCTGCTCTAAATTAAACATGGACATTTAAGCCTTGTAAAAGACATTCCATGTTTGTAACAAACATATTAACACACATTTTCCCTTGTACACAGCAATTCCATACAGAGTGATTCCTTCAGTAAAGAGTCCTGGCACAGAGCTGTTTACCACCCAAAAACCTGGAAAAGCCTCATTTTCTGTTGGCGGTTTCAAGAATTTAACTACTGTTTTAAACCAATAGGTGGAGTGCTACAGAACGTGCCTTGCCGAACATGAGTCAAAGAAATAACAATGGCTGAAATATATCAGGTTGCTCAGAAACCTTAAAAAGGCCCCTTCCGCCTGATAAAATAAATGACATAAATGGCAGTTATACAAAAATGCTATCCAGTTATATCTGCCCATACACTCCAAGCCACCCCAGTGTACCGGTTCGCAGCAGGTAATGTTGTTTAAGAGATGTTAAGTTCTTTCAGAGGTCAACCCAAAGCTGATTATTCACTGTGGATATTTCACCAACTTCTGCCTTACTCTGCTACGGCCTCCGCTTCACTCCAACAATGCGTTGGCAAATCCATCCCAGCACTACTTTAAGCGCCGAGGACTTAAACCCTGCTGAGTAGTGGTGGGAAAGTTACCCATTAAACTTTCACCCAAGCAAAGCCTGATGAATGTTTATTAAAATGGAATGAACAACAACATGCGATGGAAGTCAGCCACTGGATGCAGGCTGCAACATTCTGCCTACAATGGATGATCATAAAGCTTCACACGGCTGCACAGCTGCTAAACTCAAAGGTTACTCATGCCTGCAACCCAAATGATGCCCAAGGCAGAACCTGTCCAGTGTGACAAACAGTGATATCAGAGCATAAATCTAGCTCTTGCGCATTGAACAAAAGTTCAATTCCCCCAAATCCTGTCATTAGCTGCAGTGATAGAATAAATCAAAAGGTTGATGAACGCATGTAGGGCTGGATCTGACACAACATGCTATCATACAATATAGTAACACTGTCATTATTGATAACAGTAACTGAGTAATAGTGATTATTTTGACAAAGTTTATTCTCATATACATCAAATTTGTAACTACAGGGATTTGTGAGATCCTGCTAGTGTGGGTTTCCCCTCTTTCAGCAATCATTCAAAAGTAATTTCAGCAATAATAGCGCGGTCCTGTAGAAAATTAATACAACTAATGACCAATTGGGACGAAACAGTATTAGTATAACAGTATTAATCAAAACAGTACCACCATTAGTAGCAGAGCATGCATAGTACAGCAGTAGGATGTGGTTTTGGATGCAGCCTAGGCGTAACTGCTATTTCCAAACACACCATTAGTATGTGTTCAAAACCTTTTTTAAGGATAACATAGTGGCTAACATAGTGGCTCGTGCTCAGTAACCACAGTGTTATCACCATGGTAACATTTACACAGCTGCATCCCTGCATCATATCCTTGCTAATTACACCCATTCTGCAATGAGGCATGGAACTGTGTTTTTCAATGGCACACACAGCATTACAAAGCTGACACACACATGTTAAAGAATGAATAGTTCCAGTTCTAGAATCTGACTAACTGAGCCATGCTCTAGGCCAGTGGTCCCCAAACCCTGGGCCGCGGACCGCTACCGGGCCGTGGGTCATGTGGTACCGGTCCACGGGCTGCACAGAAAAAAAACCGTGGATGTTATCCGTGTTATGCTGTTGGCTCGTTGTTATGAAAATGCTGTTAATAAAGCTGCGAGTACACATTGGATTTATTTATTATTATATTTTAAAGATGCCTCTTTATTATATTTTTAAAATATCCCCATTTTTATGCGTATCATTTATTTGTATAAATACGTATACATATATTTATCTGTCACTCCTTAAAGGCCGGGCCGTGAAAATAGTTTCTGATATTAAACCGGTCCATGAAGAAATAAAGGTTGGGGACCACTGCTCTAGGCCAGTGCAAAATACTTGATATATGCACATATGGCTGTCAAGTTAATAAAAACCACTGTGCTGTTAATGGAATAAATGTTGAACAATGAGTTACTTGGCAACCACATTACATTGTCAATGACCTGCACTATTTGAGAGAAGGTAAGGAACTGAAAGGAACAGCAGGGAGAGAGAGGGAGGCCTGTATGGCGAGATCTCTGAAAACTCTGCAGCGTAATGGACAACTTAATTAAATCTTCATTTGAATTCGCACTTAACACAAATGTAAAGCGGACACTCATCTCAACTATGCAATCTTTTTCCTATTTAGTTAATTAGTGTTCATTCCACCATTCACTGATTCATTTCTCAATTAGTGTAACTAGCAGCCGGGGTATGACTCACACTGTAATCGAATCTGGCTTCTTGCTTTAGCATGACATTGTTTGCCAACATGTTTCTGAATAAAATAAAAGAGCAAAAACAAAATGAGAATGCAGTCTTGAGGCCTAACTGATTTAGTTAACATTGGAGATTTTAGAATGAAGTTTTTATACAAATACTGACATGCTTACTTTACAGAACAGGAGAAAGTTGCAGAGCCAAATCTGAACACAGGCATGAAGTTCAACTTTGCTTTAAAAGGGAATTTTGTCAGAGAGAAAATGTCTGTTGTCAAATAGCAGTCCACCCCAAAAAGGCTAGATGACTTTGGATCAGAAGCAAAATGTGAAAATAAAGTACAGTGTCAATTTATTTACCAATTCAGATACACTCGAGCATATAGTACTGAAGCTTTTGGTAGAATATGGCAACAAATGAGTCACATAAAGACATTAAAGTTTTGACTGTCCAGCAACATCTTTATCGATGCCGTAAGTCCTGTGTTCTAGTGGTATAAGCACACATCATTTTCTGGACATGTGGTAAAGTGGGTATGTCAACAATCAAACACACCAGATCCTGCAATGTCTTAATAAACCAAACTACTGTTATTCCTGATCGAAGTGCAGTAATCACCCACCTTTTCCAACACTTTTGCCCTACACTGATACAAAACAGAGATGAATAAGCTCATTCTTAAAGAGCAAAAAGAAAGAGAATGTGCACAGCATTAGCTTTAGCAGTGTCCTGCACAGCAAGACTGTGTATGAGAGTAGCAAGGACAGATGGTAAGTGTGTGTGAAGTGTCGCATCATTCCACCAAAGTGATGGAGCTCCTCCTCTCTCTCAACCTGGCTTCACTGTTATGGCATAAACACACAACCCTGTTACCATAGTGCCTCTGAGATGGACCAATCGCATGACCTGTCAGACTCACCAAGGCGTGCAAGATAAAATACCGGCCACCTGAAAATGGAAAGGTCCCCAGTCTGAGTGTACATGCGACAGGTTCATGCAAGAACACATACACTCACACAGACCATTTAGTCCATTGCCTGTCCTGTGTTCACTGACCTCATTGACTTGCTAAAAGGCTACTATTGACCATGTCACTCTTCTCTGTCACACACACATACACACACACAAATCCCAGGGATCCTCTGATCCACTGTAAGATGTGTAGCTCTTAGCAACAAGGCCAAGACTCATACTAGTTAACATGCAACACAGAAGCCCTAAGAATGACTGCTTCTGCAAAATAGAGAGAGAGAGAGAGAAAGAGAAAGAGAGAGAAAGAGAAAGAGAGAGAGAAAAAGAGAGAAAGAGTGAGAGAAAGAGAAAGAGGAATTTTAAGACAAATTCTCAACCACACTTGCATGATGGGGCAAACCTCTGACAGGACTCTGTTCCATGCACACACATAAGTATGTCATACCCAGGAGTGAAACTGTACGCATTTAAACTGAGCTGTCAGTCCGCATTGAATACGCAAGCATTCTTGATACAACAAGCCTATGGGAGGTCGGAGGCCCGTCTTGGAAAACATGCTAACATAGAAAGGGCTCTGACGTACTCTCTTGCTCCTTTTTAATACCTGAACTTTCATATTTTATTCACTGCTTTAATCCACAAATAAAATGGAGAGTTTATTCAAGTAGAGGTCTAAACGGGCAGCTGTAAAGCTGAACTGTCCAGTCCCTGGGTTTCTGTAGACATAAAATAATCAAGGGAATCCATATCAAGGGAAACTCATATGTTTTAACACATATCAATAAATATTCATATCAATATCAACCAGCCTTTATTTAAGTTGAGGGTGGCTCTCATTTGCAAGGCAGCCAAGCACAAAAATAAAGGGCTTAAAAAGTAATAAGCATTTAAAGGTAAAAGGTAAGAATGAATCAGTTGAAAGACAATACACATATAAACACAACTATTACAATGACACAGTTAAAAAAACTGGCAGCTGTTGTTCTCTGTTAACCCAAGTTTGAACACCCATGCTAGGATCAATGCCTACATTCTTGCACATGAAAGTGTGTCGTTTAGGACAGACAGATCATTGACAGGAATGTTTGCTGCAGCTGGTGAGAGTCAAAACAAAATGGGAAGGACCTTTTGCATGCAGAACTAAAAAACTTCCAGCTCCATATTCTTTCTTAAATGCCTGGCGTCTAGCCTTTCTTATGCATGTAAAGCGGGCTTGGAGTCAGGGTGGGGTGGGTGCTATAGGGTTTATCAAGGGGTTATAAAAGATACAGTATATTGAAACATTTCTTCATGTTTGCCCTGTTATATCCCTGTTTAAAATCAATAAAAATATTGTTGAAAGAAACAGGTTCTCTGTCTCTTCAGAGTGTCTCACTTGCTCCGCTTTGTGAAAACAAATGTAAAAAGTGAAACAGTAACTTGAAGGTAATGTTTGTCATACATGCAGACATGTTTAATGTTTTATGTGAGGGTATTCAAGTAACTTAGCTGCAGTGTTTTATAAGATGACTTTTTTGCAAAGGGACATGACACTTTACAGTCTTTATTTCTGAAAGTCTTTTCTAAACATAAACACCCTGTAAAATCACACATTAAACACCAAAATCGACTCAAATCTGAAAATGTGTGATTTTACACCTGCAGTTTCTACGCATGCGTTGCTGGTAGTGGCAGACCAGTGCATCCCAATTTACATACACTATGCACAAAAGTATTGGTACACCTAACCATTACACCAGCAGAGAATTTAATGACATTGCAATTCCACGCCGAACTCATCCATTCATCTCTTTATGGACAGTCATGGCGGAATAGAAAATATTCTTCCCAAAACTAGGAAGTTGGAAGCATGGCGTAGTCCAAAATGTTTTGGTATGCCGAAGCTTTAAGATTGCCCTTCACTGGAAGTAAGGGGCCATGTGAATTCAATAATTAAGAGGTGCGTCCCAATACTTTTGTCCATAGTGTAGCAGTAATAATATCATAGCAATATAATATTACAATAATATATTACGGAGCACATGAGTGATGACAGTTAATGGAGAAGTTTGTTTATTGACCGTTAGCACAGGGCTAGCACTGCCGAGCCCCTCAGTGCTGTTGCTTGGTTACGAGCGTTACGTGCAGTTTCAGAACGTCAGTCCTCATGTTACACATACAGAGTCCGATGCTTAAACACCTGAATAAAGGTGACAGAAATCAGGCGATCTCCACATCATTAACACGTTTCTCTCACCTGTTCAGCTCTGATCCTGTCTTCACGACTTCAGACCGGCCCTCCCGCCTCCACTTGACCTCCACAAAACGCAACTTCCTCCACGATGGCTTCGTTCCGCTTGGAAACGCGGTTCTCTCACTGGTTCCTACATTCTCATTATAACGGCTCTGCAGACAGGGCTTGTGAGTGCCAAAAATTCCTATTGAGTTATACAATAGAACTCAGTTATGATAATAGTAAAGACGCTACAGGTTAATATGGTCATTAAACACTATATGGACAAAAATACTGTCTTTTTCTTTTTTCAGGGTTTGGGCTAGGTCCCTTACTTCCAGTGAAGTGTAGTCTAAGACAGACCAAGACAGTCATTTTGCACACAGTCTGGGGGAGAATATGGTCATAATACTAAAGACACTGCAGATGTAATATGGCCATAATATCAAAGACACCACAGGTGTAATATGGCTATAATTCTAAAGATACTGCAGGTATAATATGGTCATAATACTAAAGACACTGCAGGTGATTTTGGTTATTTTATTTATTCTGTAACCAGCGCAAAGCATATGTATATTATACTAAATGAAATACAAGTGAGTATGGTGTCATTACACAATAGAAATCACAGTTAATCTTAGCTATTGATCACTGATATCTTGCTAAAAAATCTTGCTAAACACAGCTATGCAGTGATTTATGCTTATGCATAATTTTAAAAAAATTAAATACATATTTTACTGAAAAGTTCAATTCATTTTTATTTTTTAATTAATAAAACACAATGTACCTATTATTAATCCAAAAAAATTGTCATATATTAGTAAATAATTCTGTAAAATATCCTTCAGAAGTTACAAAAGCTCTAAAAAGCAGCTGATCTAGAAGTAGTTTTTGGGTGTCAGATCCGCTTTAGCTTGAGGAGCCTCAACAGAATCCAAATTACTTTATCTAGAAAATGGAACTCAATAAACTCGAATGTATACATATATTTATGTATTAATATTGGCAGATACATACATGGAAAATGCTTCTTTTCACATGACAACAGCCCACACAAAAAAGTAAGCATTTTAACCCTTTATTATGATTAAAAAACAGCAACCTATATCTCTAGTCTCGTTTCTGTGCATATATGATCTTCCAGTTTCTTTACTCATACTTCAATTAAAAGGCCATGCACATATAGTAAAGAGAGACAGAAAAAAGAAAAAGCTAATACATACATTATGTACAGAACACAGCATAGATCTGTATGTACTACATACATACAATAAGCAGAGAAAAGTGCTTTAATGCATAACAAAAAAAACTTTTGATTTTCTTTTTTAAACTATGAATTATAAAATCAATGCGCTCTGACCCCATACCAGCTAAATATGACCCTCATAGAGAGATATAAAACAATATGCTTACAAAAAGAGGGGGCAGGTACATCTTTCAAATAACATTTGAATTAAGAAAATCAGCTTTTCTTATATAAAGAACCGACATGGTGTCATGGACATTGACGCTGTCCATTTGCTGGTCCACATAATCAGATTGCACTCTAGAGACGGGGGTTTGTGGTGAAACTGCCATTGATCTTGCCAATGTTGTTTTTGTTTTGTATCAAGGTAGGAGTGGCCCTACAAAGGATGTGTTACTCACATTTGAAACCAACTCTGCTGCTAAAGAATTTCCAAACAGTGAAAACAGTGAACAGAACAGCATGGCAAGAACAGGCTCAAATTGCAGGTCCATAAACTCATGTTCATGCAGATGCTTTATGATAATGTTTTACACATTAGTACACAATTACCAGGGACGTATATGGAACAGCACTACTACACTGGTTAACAAAAAAAAGCAGCCAGGCATCTTAATCTGAACCTGTGTGACTGTTTCCTAGCACCCAGGGAAAGACCACACCCATTTTACATTAATATATTTACTGATTGGCTGGACAGAGTTATGCAAAGTAGGATGATTAAAGCATATTAACTACTTTAAAAGCTCTTGTTAAATGTGGAACAGCGTAAACAATATGGAAGGACAGAGCAGGGCAGACACAGCCCACTGCTTGATGGCAATTAGTTTGGAACTGGTGTGTCAGAGATGGTCGCTGTAAACATTTAAGGGATAATTGCCCTGGACCAGGTGAATGTTGATGCTAGCACATCTTATGCCAGCATTTGGCATAAACCTTCACAATACAGCCATACATCATACTGTATAATCTCTTATGATTAGCTGCTCCCCATTTAGTGCGCTGTATGTATATTTGTTGTATGTTTAATAATGCATTAAAAATCCAATAGGGAGATATACACCCTGTGTGTGCATTTAATGCACTACAAACATTTAATGCACTATAAAGCTATGTCTTGACCTGTGCAGTGCACTATATAGGGAGTAGTGAGTTTTTTACACATTTGTGTAAAAAAAAAAAAAAGACAATTGCTGTAGTTGTTCTAAACTTCACATTTAGCACCTTTCACAACCATCAGCTCTGTTCCAAATGAGCAAACCTTACTAGATTCAATATATTGCATTAACGCCATGGTGATGAGGTTTGCTAGTCACTTTGTTTGGATTGTGACTTAAATGCCTGACAACTAATTCAATCTGTCCTATACCATCCGTTTGAGGATCCATGATTCTATGGATCCAAGCTCTTATGCTGTACAGACAGTATGGGCACAGTGCTGAGAGCTATGGGTTAAGAGAATACTGAGATGATTGAACAGCTTAAAAGGGATGAGACATGGTGGCAGTATTTTCTGTGCCACAAGCACTGAAGGAGAGGAAAGGACAGTCAGTTTACTCTCCAGTCATAGTGCTTCAGACTGTAAGTGAGTTTGTGTTTTACATGCCCTTACACATTAAGTACGGTTTTGCATGTGTGACAATGCTCCATACAGTTAAATGCGGCTTCCATAGAGGGTAAAGCTCTGTTTGGTAAATTGGGTGTGTGAGATGTTACTGGACTGACATTAACGACTGAAATCTGATTCTTTTCAAAGGTTGCCCATCAACTGATTTTGAGTGACAGCCTCAAAATAAACACTTGTACAGCCTGTACAACAGGACAGATTGACCATGTATTAAGTGATAGAGTATGTGATTTTTTTTTTTGATTAGAAGTCAAGCCTCAGGTCCAGCGGCAGCGTTTCCTCTGGCAGGCCTCAGGGTCAGAAGCACAGCCTTCTGAGTCGCTACCTGACGAGGGCCCAGGCGGCGTGTGTGTGTTCGAGTGTGTATGCGGATGCGAGTGGTCCAAGCTTAGCACCCAGCCGAGTTTGGAGTGCAGAAGGTGCCTGAGTCCAGGTGGGAGGGGCAGAACCCCGAGGGCATCAGCTTCAGATGGCAGGAGTTTGCGGAGACGCCAGCAGCAGAGGTACTGGAGTGAAGTCGGAGCTGAGACCGAGCGGATCACCTTCATGCTGCTTTTGGCAGCGGTGGAGCATGCCATGGGATACACATGCTTGTTCTGCAGTTCTGTGGCAGCTACACCTGTAATGTGTACAGAGGACCACATACTTAAAAATACTATACAAACTAATGGAGAACAGGGCAAATCAAAAGTACAATTATGGAAAGAATCCATAAGCCCAATAAAACTGCAAAAGCTATCACAATGCCCTTGTAATTTCTTTAGCAGAAGCAGTTTACACGTGTATTAGAATCCTGCGTTGCGTCACAATACTTTTGTTCACTAAGAGGCACTGTGAATGAAATCTACAGTGGACGTAAGTATTGAGACGCAGGGCCAGTATAGTGCCAGGGAGAGAGAAATGACACACACAAAGCATTTTGATAAGCAGCTTTTCCCATATCCATACAAAAAGCTGATCTGATTTGGTTGTGTAGACTATATTTGCTCAGAAAAAAAAAATTCTTCAGGTAAGTTCAGACCAACACACTGAAGGTAACATTCCCTCATTGATCTGTACAGAGGCAAAAAAGCATTGTGCGCCTTTAAATGCTCTGCCAAGTTCTGAGTCGGCTAATAATAATAATACATTTAATTTATAAAGCACTTTTCAAAATACCCAAAGATGCTGTACAATTTTGAGTAGACAAAGAAAACGGAACATTTTGTTTGTCTACTCAAACCTAGCAATGTGAAATTTTATAGGGACCCTCAGCTCTCCTCTGCAGAGAACTGGTGCAATGGCCCCTGAACACACTTTAAAGTTCCTGTGTTTGGTTTTTCTCCCCCTGTAGTATCGAAAATAGTATTGAGTATCGAGTACCATCCTTAGTATCGGTATCGAGTTTCAGTATCATGACAAGCCTAGTAGGAACTGTGATAAATTACACATCCTATACTGACAACATCACTGAAGTCAAACTATTTGTCATCACCACCGTTGTGTTAATGGCGAAAAGGTAGAAATGTCTAGCTTATAAGAATAATGTAACATACTAATGTTAGAGAGTTAGTTGGCTGCCACTGCAAAGTGGTTAATGTTCTGCTTCTCCCCAGTTACACAAACATTTTGATTGTAAATTATAGGCTGCTGAGCAGGAACTGTAGTTCATGTTTTTCTGACCCCAAACCATTTATTAACAACCTGTCTTGCTGTCATGACAAGTGTCATCATTACTCACAGTAGATGGATATTTACAGGGGGAAGGCATATCTATCAAGAACACAAAAACATTGTCAAAGATCGACAGGTATGTCAGTGTGGGCCTTACTTTGCAATCTAATCGTGTTTTTCTACATTCACAAAAGCACTTTACAGCACCGGCACCCTACTGAACGGGCCTCTTACTATCCTACCTTTCAAGATTAGTACAGTGTGAGAAATTAAACATAACTGATCATTAACTTGTTAACCTGAAAGCAGGTTAATTACATCTAATTTGCTAATAATGCAATTTAAAGTTTTACCGGATTTCTGGAGATTTCTTAGTTCTAATGTAGTTTTTTCAGCAATTACTTTTTAAAACACTTCAGTCCATCATTCACTCAATTATTTCACTGATGTAACAATCCTTGAGCATGTTTTTGAGTATGCTACTTTATGCACCTCATGTTTACACATTTTCAAGATCTCTAACATTAGAAATGTCTGCGACATGCCAAGCAGGTCTTACCAATGCATTTGCGGTTTTTGAAGAAAGTAAGAGTTCCGTGCCAGGTGTCTAGGTGAACCCCTATGATGGATCCCTGGCCAAATCGTGATGAGAAGCTCACCTTGTCACCATTATGATGAAGCAACCCTAAAAATACAACAACACATACGTTACAAGGTGCATAATGTACTACAGTGTACAGTATGAATCTGATGTAGATTTACCTGTATATGACAGGCCCCAGCTGTCTTCATCTTTACCCAGTAAGCTGCAGAACGTGTGTCTGTATTTGTCCAGATTCACATCTGAAGTGCCAATGCCTACCATCTACAAAACACACACAGGTGTGTACTACAAGCTACATTTCAGAAACCTGCTTGTATAATATTATCATATTAATTTGCTGATGATATGTTAGTCCACCACAGCACCATTTTCCAAATCCAATAAGACCCACATCATTATTTCGCTCCTTACACACACACCATTTTAGCGATCAATTTGATTTGTCCAAAAATCCAGTTTGCACACATTTCCTGTTACCACAAATGGAGCTGATCAGTCAAGATTCTTTAGTATGGACTGGTGGTAGGAGTGTAACTGACAAGAGATGAAAGCTTACGCCCCAAAAGTTTAGCATCATGCAAGCTGCATGCCTAAATTATCACAAACTTGCCAAAGTTGCTTCAAATAGTGAAAGAGACACTCCAGCCACAATGGAACATTGAACAATGACTGCATATGTCTGGGAGTCAAATATCACATCTATACAATAGGAGATTTTTATCCCTGGGGAGGGATTCTCAAGATGTATGAAATTCTTTATTATTCTATACTGGCCTGATTACCTACACGAAAGCAATTCTTTACTACAAAATATAACAAATTACAATCAACGTTTGTTATAAGCTGGAATGTCCTTTTAGTTTCTCATACAGACTTGGTTATGTAGTTTCATGTCCAGTTACCAATAAGATTGCACAAAGGTACAGACAAAGTTCAGGCACCCCTTGTTTTAACATGTCATGTCAAAACAAATGTAAAGGAGTCTATGTCAGATTTCATTTAGGATATGTCAAAAAGTAGATATGCCTGATCTATGGTAATCAACTAGGAGTCGTTAAACCAAAGAAACCTTACCATGTCTGTGCCATAGACAGGAGAGGTCATTTTGATCTCCCAGAAGTGCTGTCCCTCTGAGAGCTCCTTGGAGCCGCGGATGGCAGCCGTGCCACAGCTGTACTCCGAGTGGAAGCTCACCTTTCTGTTCTCGCAGCTCAGCAGCGTGGCCGCTGACCGACTGCCCTCGTCCCACACCCAGTCAAATTCTGACACATGCACACAAACACACATCACAGCCAACCAGAGACTCAGCTGATCGGTGTTAAATAAATTCGGAGCTACGCTAAGCACGCTAAGAAACTGTGCCAGAAGGCAGCCGGTTGGCACACACTTACCCTGGTCATCCTCTCCACAATGGCAGTCCCGCAGACGTGTATAGCTGCGCAGACGGGGGTTGCAGCTGGGTTCCATCTGTGAGTCGCAACCGCAGTAAGACTCCCCAGTTACTGGCACTGCACTTGGCACGGATGGTACGATGGCAGAATATTCAGCTTCGGAATCTGAGTCGCTGTACTGCAGGACAGTCAGTTAAATGTAAGTAACAACTTTGGTTCTCTCAAGAAGCTGTTTAACAGCAGGAAGGTCATGAGACATGATTTTTTTCCTGCAGTATACTGTGCTCAGTGCCATGGCAAAAATATTCCACACTTGCCATTACCTGAACCAGATTGAACGTGGAAGAATATTAAAATTGTGGCGGGTTTAATAAACAGTTATAACTGTCTGTCTTATTCTTATCGATACAAAACAAGTCTTTAAACATGTTAAATAAATAAACTAGTGAAAGAAACTAAATCATTAGGGCATTATGTTCTACTTGTTCAGAAGTATTAAGTTGTTATAAAGTTATTATAAACACAGCTTAATATTTTACGAATTGTTTAAAACACAAAATGGGTTACACGTTTGCTTCTAGAAGCATTAGGTCACATATATTACTGAAGAATACGCTACACAGTTTATCAAAACTTGACCACAGAATTGAAAATTATATAAAACACGCACTCACTCTCTCACACACACACACACACACACACCTGTAAGCGATCATAACCCCATTCCTCGCTCTCTGAGGCTAACACCAGCGCTCTTGCATCTGCATCACGCCGAATTCCGCTCCACACGTACCGCCACGCCCGACTGTTCCTGCTGCGTCTGGACATGCCAGCTAAGGGCCACCACACCTGTGAACAATTCAAACACTGGTCATCAACCATTCTTTGGATCCTGTACACTCAATCTAAACCCAAATCAAACACAACTCCTCCCAGTAATGAAGGCTTTTCAAAGATTTTGATCATCAGGAAGGCAGATTTCCAAGAGTCAGACTGGTGACCAGTAAATTATACTGTGGAGGGGTTTCCAAAATCAATCCTAGTGAACCAGTGCTCTGAACACAGATTTACTCAGCTCTAACACACATAAGAGGCTTGTCAATTACTGAGCTGAATCAGATGAGGGAAGAGAAACACACACAGTGTAGTGACTAGGACTGTGTTCCCCTGATATACAGCAAGTATGTTGTATATCATATAAAAAAGGTGCAAGTATGTCTACATTATTTAACTATAACTAAACAAACTTGGAGCATGTTGGCATGTAAAAGGCTTTACTTAATTCCTCATAAATGCTAAATAAAATCAAGTCTAGATAAATGCTAAATAAAAACAGTCTAAATGCAAGTGAAGCCTTCATGTAGTGCAAAGAACAAACGTGTGTTACACGTGAACACACCACAGGACACAGGGTGAGCAGTGTGAATTTGTTATCTGCATTTAACCCAAGTGAAAAAGTGGACAGCCAACTGCGTAGCAGTGTGTGGGGACAAAACCTTGCTCAAGGGTAACTCAGTGGTGCCACTACTAGTCCCGGGACAGGGACAGATCCCGAACCACCCGGCCACTCTGCACCACTGTGATACCCATGAGCAAGATATACAGAGAAAGAACTTCACACTGTTCACACCATGTGATGTGTTGTTCTGCGTTGACTATAAGGGGCCGCTTTACTTTAAATATGAATGAAGCCTTCATGTTGTCTCACGTGAGGTTTACAGTGACACTAATTACGACCTGGCAGCTTACTAAGAGGGGAAACATTGTCTTGCACTGAAATCTAGAAACAGATCAGAGTGTATTGCTGTCGAGACTGAACTGTTTCCATCAGTTAAACCGGAGTGTCAATAGCAATGCAAACCAATTTGGGCACAAGCTCCTTTGGCAGCCGAAAAACGAGCATTTTAAAAAGACGTGCCTTGAATTGTATTTGACACACGGTTTCCTGGCTAACTCAATCTGCGTGTAGGAACACAGTAATAAGCCATGTAGAAAACAGAACCAGGGCAGGCACCGTTATTTTTGGCCTAGTCGAAAGGGTCAGCTGGCTAACTAGCTCGGCTATTGCTTCTGGGCTTCTTGCAGTCGTTTTAAGGTCTAGAAGCCGCTTTGGTGAACCTAAATAAGTATCTAGGTAATAAGAATATTAAATGACAACATGACGTGTCCACTTTGGGCTGTAAATACACCTAAAACCTTAGCTAGAGCAAGAAGTTAGCCTACGTTAGCATTAGCAGCCCAGCGGTCTCAGTAAAAGAGATTTTTTTTCTCACTTACCAGCTCTGTAGACGTTGCCTTGTGCCTGTTTTCAGTCTCTGTAAAAAGGCAGATCTGTGTTAGTCAGCAGAGGTACGTCTAAGAAAGACGTTTCTGCGAAACATCCAATCTTCTCGCCTCTAGCTGTCACACTCCTTCTCTGACCTACTTCTGGTGGCGGACGTAAACAATACGGGCCGGCCCCCTTCTCCGGGGGACAACCTGGACACCCGGCCCCACGGGTGGGGCTGCTTTTAAGTAAAGTGGCCCCTTTTAGTCACGCGTGAACACACCACAGCACAGCACACAGTGTGAACAATATGAAATTCTCTGTCTGCATTTAACCCTTTCGCCAAGTGAAGCAGTCAGTAACACAGAACCCTGGAAGCAGTGTGTGGGGACGTTGCCTTGCTCGAGGGTTCATCAGTGCTGCCACTAGCCGTCCTGGGATTCGAACCCTGTCCACTAGGCCATCAGAGTTGTCCAGACATTGGCTCAAATAAATTACATTCAATTTTGTATATACATAGGGCTTTTTACAAGCAGTGTTGTCACAAAGCAGAATCCAGGTCTGAACCCCCAATGAGCCAAAGGTGACAGGAGAGAAAAAACTCCTAAAAGCTGGTGGTAGAAACCCAGAAAAGTGCATGTTGCACACAGTAATATTGTACCTGCACATAAGAGAAACAAATTGCACTTATCGTTAGTGTGTGAATGTGTGTGAGAGTGAGAGTCTCTCTTGGGAAAACTTAACAACAGAAGGCCTTTCTGTTCAGATTGGCCATCTATGGCTCCCAGAGTTGGTACAGTAAAGAGTCAGTAGAGGTAGTTTTTTTAGTCTGAGTGAGCAGTAGTTTGAGAGATTCAAGTCCACAGCAACAGGAGCAACAATCTCAGCTGGATCACTGAACAGCAGTTGCCCTTGGCAGGGGAAGAACATGTGGGGAGTCAAAAGCAGCCAAACCAATTCAGTATACCTGAGCACAAGGCAAGGGCCCAATATAGCAGATCAAGGATGAGGTAGTAACCTGGGGCCCTGATGGTGATCAGTGAGGCTAAACAGAAGGGCAGTGGTTCCACTCAAAGAAAACAGAAAACAGAGTTAGTTCTGTTTAAGCTTACAGGGTAACATTTATAACTGTCAAGTGCAAGTTGAGAC
Organism: Brachypetersius altus; assembly: GCA_037974465.1. Classification (NCBI taxonomy): domain Eukaryota; kingdom Metazoa; phylum Chordata; class Actinopteri; order Characiformes; family Alestidae; genus Brachypetersius; species Brachypetersius altus. Next base: position 6,323,320 of record JBBPDB010000028.1, on the reverse strand, counting down.
TCCAGCATACCAAGCTACAGCAGCCGAGGGCTATGATAGACACAGGAGCGCTGGCAATCCCACACTTCACAGCCAACAAACTTACATGTATGTGAGGAGAGGCGGGACGACAGCACCTGCATCCCAGTGTGGTTGTGAAAACAGGTTACTGACCCAGAATTGATTTTTATGATAATTCTTGACTGGATTTTGCCTCAAGCTCTGTTTTAGCAGCTCTGTTTTTTCAGCCCTTCTTGAACTGAGCCCAACCGAAGACTCCTTATTTCAGTTCACCTTGAATATCTGCAGGGTTTATAGATCCTGCTTGCAGTGTAGCCTCATGGCCTGATCCTCTATGATCCTCTGACAATGTGCACCAGAGCATGATAATGCTATTAACCAGTCGGGTGCTAAAACATTATCATAACATGCAATATATCAATATATGTACATCATAAGGACACATACATATACATATATATCTTCACTTTCTACATAAATACAAATACCCACTGGACAACTGCATTTCAAATATTTCTGTAAATTTCAACTTAAACATTGATGTAATTAAATATAAAAACCAAAGCTATTTGCCACTGCAGGGTGTTCACGTTTTATTTAGTTTGTTATAGAGAAAACAAAGTCAAGAGCATGGGTGCCGAAACCATTATAGGTTAAAAACAGCCGAGACATAGAGCATATTGTTTGCCTATTTCTCATCATTACTGGTGTTATGAACTGACTGTGTAAACTGAATAAGCCTCAAGGTAGCATTTTCCCACAAGGCAGCATGAATCGATGCACTCCTTATACTGTAAGTACAGCAATCCCCCGCTTTTCGCAGGGGTTACGTTCCAAGAGCACCCGCGTATATTGAAAAACCACATTGTTGTGTTTTGGTGCCTATTTTTATAGTGTAAACCCTAAACATGCCCTCAAATATGCTCCCAGAACACTTTAATTTCATTTTAAACTTTCATTTAATTTTATTTAATGCATTACCCATAAAGAAAATGTAAAGGTAAATAAATAATTATAATCAGAAAGAGCAAGCTTCTTCTTCTTCTTTTTACCGCCACCGCTGGGCTGGTGGCGGTAATACAGTTCTGTCCTCAAAAGGCGACGATAATTGCAGTTTCCGCGTTATTGTGGGGATTTCCGCGTAAAACCATGAGTTTGTTCCTTTAAAAAATTCTGGGGGATTACTGTAAATATTTTAAATAAAATATATATTTCTCTTATTATGCATAGTATTTGTCATCATTATCACAAACCTCTATAGCCTCTGCATACCTCTATGTTAATGTTATTTTTAATATATGTATTGGATAATTTTTATATTATACTGTTGTATAGCTTTTATTCTATTGGTTATGCTGCTTCTGCATTCTTCCTTTGTTCTGTCCACTTTGCTCCTGTAACAATTCAAGTGGAACTAATAAGGAAATATCCTTTGTTGTCTTATCTTAATATCTTATGTAATAGTCTTAAAACATGAAATGTTCTAAATGGGTGCTGAATTGTTTAATTATTTGTCGTATTTTATGCAAAACAGTCTCACTACTTTCACTACATTTGAAACATCACTACTAACGTCCTAACCACTATCTGTGCCGTTAGGAATTCACTTAACTGTTGGTTACATATCTATAGTAATTTATTCCCAGCATTTGTGTGTGTAGCATGGCGTTTTCTACAGATTTAGACTTCATATTTCATAGCGTTCTTGTCTGTATGTGTCTATACAGTGAAAACATCAGCAATATGTCCTCTGGGATCAATAAAGTTTTCTGATTCTGATTAGTTTAGTCTGTTTGTGTTATACATGCTTTTTTCTAATTACTTGTGTCATTTCTTGCCTATATTCCGACATTTGGACCAGTTCTCTAGAACTGTTATACATCAATATTCAAGGCACTCTGCAAATAAACATTGTAAAAAAAAAAAGAAACTTAAAAAACCAAAAATACTACTAGTACTAGAATCAAGCAACATATGTGTCAATGTAATGAGAAAATATATTAATATGGCATTACGACACATTTTTTGAGTGTTCTGGGGGGTTTTATTTTGACATTCTATACTTTGTATTGTTCTTGTCTTTATGCTTCTGTGTGTCTAAAAGCAACATTATTAATTGCATAAGTCAGTTGTCCTTAAAATAATGATTGTGTTTTTGCATATATGGGTCACAAAGGTAATGGGCTTTTTTCTGTCTCCATTATCCAGAAAGAAAACTGGTTACACTACATTATTGATGAGCACAAGCTATGATCGATTTTGATCTATTTACAGAACCAGCCCATTAATAGCTTCTGTTTACGTTCACAGCTCAGTCATTTCAATCACAAGACTGTTTCAGTCCCACCGGCATGACTGATTAATGTTTCAATTTATAGGCTTAGACGCAAAAATCCATGTTCTAGAGTGTGGTTTGTTCTGTCTGTAATGAAACACATGGCTTCCACCCTGTGTTTACTGAGTAACATTACACCAAATAAAAACAGGTGTCAGAACAACCATTTATTCATTTTTTGTAAAGCTTTTCATAAGCACAAAAAGAAAACAATACTTTGTTTAGGTCCACTAAACCATTAATGGTCAAATAAACCTGTAACACTACCTCCCTTACCTGTATCTCCCCAGCCATCTGTTATTGCAAAACTAGCACTGTACTTTACAGTATATACTTATTATACTTTTATAATTATATATTTATATAATTATATTTGCACATCTCACTAATGTTTATTTGAATATATTTATTTCCTTTTCTCAGTTTTAGCCTTTAATTTTCTATTTAATTTATTGTAACTATACTGCAGTCCCAAGGACATTTCAGGGGCATATTTGACTACATGTAATTCTGAGTGGTTTGATATGAAATGCTGCACATATTCTTTATTTTCAGATGAGGTGAAAGGAACCAGGGATCACAATGTTTACCTATATGTGTCTTCTGGGATTTTATAATTTTCTTCCCAATGTATTTAGTGCCAATTCCCACATTCTGGATAGATCTCTCCTGACACAATGCTAGTGGCTAGTGGTTTCTATAAGACTACTGGTGACCCTTCATAACCCTCACTTTTTATTGGGTGTGAAACAAAAAATGCTCATAAAAATTAGGATCAGTAGCATTACAGTTGTATACAGCTCTGGTCAAAAACATGAAAAAGCACCACCCCAACTGCAGTGAAACAGATTTTCAGTGAAACCTCAAGGATAAAATTAATTAATAAGCTGAGAAAGGGCTCAATATGTTTTCTTGTGATTTAGAAACATTGGTAATTATGTACTGTTGGAATAAACATTACTATTACGTGTTTGCACAATAACTATGAAGAGACTGAAGAGCAGGGGAGAGGAGATCATCAAAATGTGAGGAAGCAAATCCAGAACATGGAGGTGAAGTACTTGGAGCAAGAAAATCAAGCTGCCCAGGGTGCACGGCAAAGGTACAGTTTGTTTCGTGGCACGACAGGGATGAAGGGTGGTTTGTTTCTCCAAAAATATTGACCAGGAGCTACCACTGGTGTGATGAGAGGTTATTAAGCTTTCTATATGACGCAATCCTGGACAACCCAATTCTGACAAAATCCATGTTCAGTACAGCCGCAATTACAAAACCATATGGACTTTCCCCCCCACCTGTGATCATATATACTGGGCTGGTTGTGGCCTAGTGTGGCCAAGAGGTCATGGGTTCAAATCCTACTTTCAGCATACCACCACTGGGTTCCTGAGCAAGATCTTTGAGCCCAAGTTGCTCCAGGGAGACTGTTCCCTGTAGTTAGGGAATGCAAGTTGCTGTAAATGTAACACCTGCACTGTACTGAACTTCTGTAAGAGTCTACACAAGACTTGATTAGTGCTATTTGTACATCAGTCTAAATCCATAGCATTCATTTAGTTTCTCAGGGAAATAAGGCCATAAGCATGTCCCTGCAGAGCAGCGCACCGGCACACCCTGTGGTCACAGGGTGGTGGTGGGGGAGTGCTGTGTAGTACTTCTGTGGAAGAGGACAGGAATTGTGATAGACAGATGGCAACCTGGGGACTAATCCCTCAACCAGCACACCCCCTGCACAATCCCTTCCTCTTTTGCCTGAGATGGTAGTGAATAAAAGAGATGAGAAACACAAGAGGTGGCATATCTATCAAGTACACAATTTCTTTTTCAAATGAACATCGGCATGTTAGTGGAAATCCCACTGGATTTATACGTTGTAGCATTTATTCGGCACTAAATGTATGAGATGTGCTGGTTCACTTATGAACTGTGAAAAGTGCAAGTGGTAAATTTAAAAGACGATAGAAGATAAGTAAAGAAGAGAGTGGAGGAAGTTGAGGAAATTTTATTTGGAAACAGGACGGGCTGGGATGGAGTCTGCCCATCAATGCAACCAGAAACAGTAGTAACTACAGGTATAACGCTACACATGTTCAAAGAATGTCACCTTAGAATTAAAACATACACATTCACACTCACGAACGTACGCGTGCACACACACACACACAAATCGCACGCTCTGTAAACTTCCATACCAATCTGGAAACAGACAAACAGATCTCCATGGTAACCAATTATTACATCCAGAGGAACTCCAAGCACAAATTACCCACAGTGCAATTCACCTACCTATACAGATATATATATTTCTGATACATGTATTTATATATATTTATATATATATATAGACCATTGGGATTTCAATAAAGACTTTGATCGATTTAAACAGTTTCATGAACATTTCAAAATCTTCATAAATAATCATTGAAAAAAATGCAGTTTTTACAGTTAGGTCCTCAACATCAGTGTCAGAATCAGAAATGGTCCCAAAAAAAACAACAAAAACACAAACAAAAAAACCCAGATGATTTGTTCTTCAAACAAGAGGAAAAAATGACAAAATAAAAAAAAACGCAAACAAACAAGTGTAGCATAGGGTCAGGGAATCTACCTAAACACCAACAAGACAGGAGCACAGGCTACACAGCGCATTTACAAGGGGACTCACATCAGGCTACTATAATACACACAGAGAGGAGAGCTCTCATGTAGTTACTTGCCCATCATACACACGCACACGCACGCTCGCACACACTTACACACACACACACACACATACACACACACACACTCCCCTCTCTTCGGTTCTCGTGTTGTAGTTACTCAATGTGTTTCATTAGGTGGATGTCTCAGTTGGTGTTTGTGTGTATGTGTTTGTAGTGGGTGGTTGTCTGCGTTATAATAATTATTATTAATGTAATTTACTTGGTGGAGAGGATAAGAGCAACAATAAGCCCATAGAGCCCCAGCACCTCAGCGAAGATCAGAATGAGGATCATGCCCACAAACAGGCGAGGCTGCTGAGCTGTGCCTCGGACTCCTGCGTCTCCCACAATACCGATAGCAAAGCCAGCAGCAAGGCCGCTCAGGCCCACACTCAATCCTGCACCGAGGTGAAGAAAACTCCTGCAAAGAGAGAAACAGGTTATTTGAAATGTAATCAGAGTCCAAGAGCCTAAATCAGGGGGAAAAAGGCTTAGTCTGGTCTTCATTAAATGCTCAGAGAGTCACAATAATGTTTAAATGAAACTATGACATAATGAAAACATTACCATCACAGTACATGTTTAGAGTATTTCACAAAAACTGATCAATAAATAATTGTGTTTGTAATATCACAGCAAAGCAACTATTCATTTCTACGTAAGATCACATTTGTTTCATGTCTGAAGACTAAAATGGGAAGACTAAACCTCTCCTGCTATATGTTCAAATATTACTGGTAGAAACCAGGAGAAAAGGTTTCAGGGTATGACCAATGCAGAAGTGGCTGGGAACATCACTTGCAATTGTCAAGCCAGCGATATTCACTGGCAGTGGTAAATGTCTGCTTTTAGAAGTCAACCAGAAACATGAAAAATTCTGGCTTCAAGGACCTATCTGACCAAATTTATGTAATCAATTTTAAAAATCAATAATTATTACACACTTCAAGCATACAGCATCAAAAAAATGGTCATATAGCTACCCGAGATTAGGCTACATGTTGATAATTTTTGAAAGTATATTAAGAAAAGGAGCCAAAATGACAGATTGGTTTATAGACATATACTTGACTTACTTGTAGAGTGTCACCTTTTCTGAAATGTTATTTGCGATGAGGACAGCCACCACCAAGCCATAGATGGCTATGATACCCGCCATGACTACAGGGATGATGGACTTCATGATGAGTTCCGGCCTCATCACCGACATGGCAGCAATGCCTGTGCCACTCTTAGCTGTACCATAGGCTGCACCCAGTGCTACACAGAGAGACAGGCGGAAAAAAAACAAAGTATTGAGTGTCATCAATAAGAGAGCGAGACAACGTGTAACTGAATATTGCAATGTAAGCAGTTTAGGCGACAATATGTTTAGAGTAAGCAAGTGTTGTTGGTCTGCCTCACAACACCTGGTCAAGCAATATCCCATTACTGAACACCATGCTGGTGCTTAGTTCTAAAACGTCGAGCCCTTGCATATTTCACTCTTCCCTACATATGCACAGGCTTCGTGGAAGCTGCCTTAAAGGAATTAAAAGACAAGGTCAGAAGGTGGAATAAAGCAGGGGGACATCGCACCGACATCTTTTCCACCCTGCAGTCACATGACAAAACCTGGGACTTCCTTGCAGAGCTGAAAGCTGGATGGAGAACAAGATGTGCGTCAAAATCGTTGGTGACCACGGACTCGCCCGAACAGAACCGAAAAAAACCGAGGCCGCCCACAGGGGTATTGCCTCTCGTTTAGTCACCGTCAGCTTTCTGTCCTGCTGCCCAGCTGCCCATAATCACGTTCATGCTTATATTCTATAATTCAAGATAAAAATATGCGTGCATAAGCCAATAAAAACCAGAACAGTGCCGCATTGGGACTCTCCACTCTGTACCTGCTAATGTTAATTAGCTAATGGTCTGTCGGTCCATTCGACGACTATTCAACTCAAACGAGACCGTTTCGAAGCGAAGACTCTACACTATGGATAAACACTGGTCCAACCACGAACCGAAGACTCACAACGGTCAATTTGAGGGGAAAATGTCTTTGCACAATTTTCGTGACCAAGCAGCAGCTAAGGCTACAAAGCTAACGGCAGGCCGTCAATAACTACTACTGGAACGTCCTCTCGGGTCCAGTTCATAACGCATTAGCATTTTTAACAATAAAAAAAACAAAATAAATAATTTAGACATTACGTCAACAGGGACGTCATGGTGGAAACCTCCCCCACCCCATACCCCCTAAAAAGGGCTGCAAACCTGAAGCACGTCATACAATAGCATGAATTATGTTTAAAACTGATGGCAGTAAAATCTGTTTACCACACCGTCGTGGGAAAAAAAGCCAAGGCAGGTGTATGAGGAGCATCTTACCGCTGAAGACCATCGCTGCCGAGGCGCCCATCACCGCGAAGAAGGGGGAGTACTCGGGGCTTTCAGCTGACATTCTCCTGCTCGGTCAGGACACCTCACAATAACTGATAACGGAGAGGGAGATGAAGGGCTCAAGTGTCCTCCGTTTTACTGTCTATCGATCCTCGATCTTGCGACTCTTCAAAAGTGACGACCGACGTTAAAAGAGCCCGGGTTTAGAAGTGAGAGAGACGGTCACGAATCCTGAAGAGCCGGCGGAGAGCTGGAAAATGGCGAACTAGAAGCAGTCACCTGATCCAGTCATGAGCGTGTGATCCATTTCTCATTCGTGTAGGGGGAGGCGCGGCGAATATCAACACTTTTCCACGTTTCGTCTCTAATTCATATCATGCACGTGTTGTTTAGTCATCTTAAGATAGAATAAATGCCCTAATATGGCACAAAAGGCTAAATAACGTCTCATTGTCCTTTTTCAATAAAAACGCACCCCTCTCGATGACCGATTGTGGTACAGCCCATTGCAGACTGAGATGTGTGAACGCCGTTGCTGTATATATTGCCAGAGGCCTTTAAGCCCTGGACTTCAGTGAGTTTTTGGGTCTGTGTTTAAAAACCTCACGTTTTTCAGCATTAAGGGCATTTGCTGATAGTCCCGTGACAGAAAACATTCCTGGATAGCGTTCAGACAGATCTCAAAATACAGGCAGTTTCATTATCAGTGAGGCCTAATTAATTTTATTATGTGCAATATGTTATTATTACGTGCAATATTCAGGTGCTAAAATATAATCCTTATGTGCAAAATAGTATTATTAAGTGTAATAGTCTAAATGGGTGCAGAATCATTTCATTAGGTGCAATATCATGTCTTACTATGTGTAATATCACTACTTATGTCAATACTGCTTATGTACTACTGATCTACTGAAGTTCTATATATAAAACATACTCCAAATTACAATCTGTGTTACTAGTAATTTTCTTAACAGTACCTTATTTATCTATAGTATTAGAGGAATTATGTATATTTTTTCATTTTGATTTCTTTTTCTCTGTGAAATTTCCCCTGGGATCAGTAAAGTTTTCAGATTGTCATGTGTACAGTATTTGGGGCTTATCACAGCAAAACAATTTACTTACTGGTCATATTACTATGAAACAGATCAATATGTGTCTGTTGAGAAGGCATCTATTTTAACAATACAAAAGCTAGCCATATAGGGGATGATCTCAGAGTCATGTGCTCAATCTTATGACTCCAGCACTTGGAGAGTCCAGAGGGAAGTAATTCTCTTTCCTTCTGACACACACACACACACACACACACACACACACACATACACACACACACACGCGCGCACACACACACAAATACATGCATAGGTGTTGAATATAAACCTATAAAAGTGAAAGCAGTCTGAGCTTGCTCTGTGAACATAATTTTACTTTCATTTCACTCTGTAGAACAGCTCCAGTCAAACTGTATATGTTTAGACTATATTCTATACACTATAGGCTGTGGCCAGTAGTAACCAGACAACCTTTCAAGTTGGCGGATTCAGCTGTTTTTCTTTCTTTCTTTTTTTTTTAAGGCACAGCCATTTCCGAAACATGCACACTATTGCACACAGACAGCCTGTATAACAATTTTAATGTAAAACATTGCCAGTAGAGTAGGTATCTAAGGTCTCCATGCCCAGTGCCAAGTGCTGGCAAGAATGTTATAAACATTTGGAACACACAATGTTTATAATGCATTATTTAAATCATTATGCATGTGGTCATTAAAAAAATGTATACAATAAAAAATGAGTCATGGTAACTGTAGTCCTGAAACTGTTTTGTTTTTGTTGTTCAGACTTGTAAATATTTAAAAGGTGCTCAGTATAGACAAGTAAAGGCAAGAGCTGTGTGTGTTCATTCCTCACTCTCCTGCTACTTTTAACTCCTGTTAAAGGGCACAACACATTACCCGAATCTAGCAGATTATCCCTTGATGATATGGACATTTAAAATGTTGGGTGCACACAACTTAATGACCCTGTTATTAATTTGTGCCCACACATTATTTTCTCCTGTGGATCTTTGTAATAAGGATTTGTCAGAAAGAGAAAACTGTGTGAGAGAATTATTTCCAAAGTAATTTGACACTGCTCTCCAAATTGTGAGCTGTGAGCGTCCTCAGTCATGTGATTTCAGTACACAATTGCTGCGCCATGGAATTTTTTCACACTAGGTTATAACTATTTTATGGTTTGAGAAGTGAATTGGTGAAAACACACAGTTGTGCAATTGAGGTCATTTCATAAGCTTAGGCAAACTTGGACTATAGGGATTTTAATTTTTAACAGGGAATATTAAAAAATATTAAAAAACACAATTTTTACTCATCTGTATTGACCTTTTAATCTGTAATGACCTGCTTATTTTTAAATAACTAAAAAAAACCCCTGAAAAAACTCAGCATAAAATAAACAAGAACTAGGAAAAAATAATTAGCAATTACAACAATACTATAGACAAAAGTATTGGGACGCCTGACTATTACTCCAACTTTAATGAAATTATATTCAAATACATTAAAATGAAGCTGGTCCCCACTTCGCAGCTATAGCAGCTTCTACTCTTCTTGAAAGCACAAGATTTCTGTGAGAATTTGCGCCCATTCATTCTGTAGAACATTTATGAGGTCAGACACTGATGTTGGACGAAAGGGCTGGCTCGCAATATCCGTTCCAGTTCATGGATTGGATTAAACTCAAGTCTACCCAAACCCTGACCAACCATCCTTACTTTTGTGTATCTTGCCTGAAAAATAAAATTAATCCCTTTTTCATTTCTGAACAGGTGTGGCATTGTTCTGTATGATATTGTACTGTGGTATAGTCAGTAGATGTCGCTGCAGAGCCACATATCCAAAAGGAGTCCTGCAGCTCTGCCTACGTGGCAGTACAGGACACAGTTTTCACTGCTGGGCTTTTCTTTGGCTGCCTTGAAATAAGAATGGAAATCAGTCATTTTTTTCCAGCTTTACAAGCCTCTGAATAAATGGATGAGCCATCAGTAGGTTTTCTGTGTACCAGGCCCAATTTGGTCAAAATGTAATGGCTGAGGGGGCACCCGGATTTGAACCGGGGACCTCTTGATCTGCAGTCAAATGCTCTACCACTGAGCTATACCCCCGTTACGAAAGAACCTTGCTGACTTGCTTTATTGAAAATTACCTTATAACAAGGTAATTGAGAATCAATTACCTTGTCATAAGTCTAGGGCAAGCTATTGGGGCTTTAGTGTGCCAAAAACTAGTTAATCCACTAATTTAATATTTAACCTATTAAAATTAAGTTACATCTCACAGATGAAAGTATTGGGACACAGCTGTTTCACATGTTTTTGGCTAGGCCCCTACCTTCCAGGGAAGGTCAGTCATAACGCTTCAACATACTTTTCAGACATGCTATGCTTTGTGGACACAGTTTTGGGGAAAATAGCTTTTTTATATTACAATATGACTGTGCCCCGGTGTACAAAGCAAGGACAATAAAAACATGGTTTGATGAGTTTGATGTGGAAGAACTCTGGCCCGCACAGAGCCCTAACCAGTAATACTGGGCATCTACAAGAACACATTAATATACATATGCATAAAATAACTATTTTCTGTATAATGTAGTTTGTGATTGTTCTTTTCATTTTGATTTAGTATATTTAGTAATATTAATGTTAATAGAACACTCACTGGTCATCTATACAGTTCTTAAATACCATTTCCTCAGGTAACTCTGATATTTGCAGAGTACTGCATATGGGTGATTCTACAGAAATAGTGCCATTTTTGATTGAGAAGGATGGTGAAAAAGTACATTACAAATTTATATCTTTTTTGATTTGATAATGCCTGATAATGTCAGTACTGTATAAAAAATACTTTTTCCCACCTAAACATAGAAAA
>JBBPDB010000028.1:6282964-6311861 GCA_037974465.1 Brachypetersius altus | reverse complement strand
AGCACCACCACTGGGTCCCTGAGCAAGACCCTTAACCCCAAGCTGCTCCAGGGAGACTGTCCCCTGTAGATAGGGAACTGAAGTCGCTTTGGATAAAAGCGTCTGGTAAATGTAGAACAGAGCTGTCTTTAGTTTGATCATTTCAGTGATAGATGTGGGAATTGCTACCCAGTTGCCAAGGTTTTTGTGGCTGGCGGGGTGGTGAATGTGGGGGCAAGAGGGGCACACTGTCCACAAAGGGGGTCATACATGAAAAAGGTCTGAGAACTGCTGGCTGAGTGTGAATGTTAACTACCTTGTAAGAGGTGTACTATGAATGTGAAAGAAATGAAAGACTGAATGGGGCTATTGTTGTTATGAATAGGGGTCTCTCACATGCTGCTCTGAAAAGCAATGTAGATTCATGGAGCTGCTGAGGCTTGTCAGATTATTCCACATGTTAGGAGTTATTGGGAAGAACCGAATCATCTTCTTACATAAAGGAGAACAGACGTGCGATGACACGCTTAGTATGCTACAGTTCATTTATGAGAGTGTGGAAGTTCAAGCTGAGAATTGACCAAATCTGCCTGTAAATTGCATGTAAAGGTAGTAGAGCAGCACTGTTTTGCATACAAATATCAGCACAAATATAAAGATTTTTAATGTATTCTTTTACATTTTTTTAAAGAAGAAGTCTAACAGGATAACAGGTTAAATCTAACAGAATAGATTTTGTGAATATTTTACTCCTACAACATTTTCCTTTTGATCTCAAACACTCACTGGTATAAAAATAAATAATTAATAAATCAATCATTCAGTGCGCTTTGATGTTAAATGCTCCACTCTGGAGGACTTTACTGAAACATAATGGTTCACTTTGGTGCTGACAGAATTATTATTATTATTATTATTATTATTATTATTATTAGTAGTAGTAGTAGTAGTAGTAGTAGTAGTAGAAGTAGTAGTAGTAGTAGTAGCAGTAGTTGCAGAATTGAGGACTGTCTACTCATACAGTGGTCTTTTTGTTTTTGTGTGTTACTTATAATCACCACCAGATGTCACTGTAACCCCACTTTTACCCCCACACTTTTACTCACACACACACACACACGCACAAGCACGCACGCACGCACACACACACACACACACACACACACACACACACACACACACACACACACACACACACACACACACACTAATCTTTATAGTTACTTAACATTCAAAATGAAGCTAAATTTAATTAGAAATTTGGGTTAGATACACGATTCACAAGAGCAGTACAAATAAGCTCAGACAAATTTTGCAATATGCCATTTTTGAAATTAGTGAATGTCAACAGTTTAATTTAAAACCACGTTTGACACATTGGCTTTGACAATTATGTGGATTATTTTAGAGACCAGCGTCTCTAAGGGGTGTAACAATACAGTCATGAATTAGTTTGGAAGATCATTCAGGGTTCATGGTTACATATGAAGTAAGACTTAAATCTCATTGTTCTTATTAGGGTTAGGGTTAGGGTTCAAAAAGTGTAAAGTGTCATTTTGTCCTGTGTGAACACACCACACAGTGTGAACAGCACTAAGCAGTTCTCTGCATTTAACCCATTCGTCTGTGTGGGGCAGCAATGAAGCGCCTGAAGAGCAGTGTGTGGGGATGGTACCTTGCTCACAGCAACCTAAGTGGTGCCACTGGCAGTCCTGGAATTCAAACCCGCAGCCTTCTAATCATAGGGGGAACTCCCTAACCCCCAGGCCACAAGCACAGTCCAGAATTCCTTTTGATTCATGATAATGAGGGTCACGTTTCAATATTCTCAAAATATTTTAAATAACATTTAAATGAAGAAACATAATGAATGTGTGCAGTTTGGGCTCAATTTACATTACTAAGCTGTTACTATACTAAGTGTATCACTATGTGCATTATTTGGCTATAATGTGTAATAGTCTACCATGTATTGTGCAGTGTCCTTACTTGGTGCTAAAACATTATCATTATGTACAATATCGAATGTGCAATAGTCTTACCATGTGAAATATCACTATTTATGTCAATATTTCCTATTTACTACTGATCTCTAAAAAGTGCAATAACATACTTCTAACTACCATCTGTGCCTAAATTCACTTATCTATAGATACTATACGTAAGACATAGCAGTATTACCTCATTATATATCATAGTGTATTTAATTGTAGCCCATTTAAGTTTTTTTTTTATTGGATTTATTCATATTTTTCATTGTTCTTGTCTCTGTGTGTCTGTGCACTCAAAAGCAATTTCCTCCAGGATCAATTAAGATTTTTTACTCTGATGTAGGACACAGATGTGCTGGACTGTGTTCTGATTGGCACTGGCTGAACACTGTAAACAATGCAGATGCATCAAATATATATGTATTATGAACAATTTTTGCATTGCTGTAACACATTTCAATGCACTGTTACTTGCTGAGAGATGCAGTGTTGGAAGGTCAGAAGTGATCAAAATATTTTATTAAGAACATGAAGCTACTTTTGTATCAGACTTATATTTTTATTTCAAAAAACAATTATAGTCATGGACACACACAAAAACATGCATATTACATGTCTTATAGACGCAGTACTGCAGATGAGAAGTCACCAAAGTGAGTGAACAAAATGTAGCCTTGACAGTATGTAGGCCTTCCACATTTTTCTTCTCATTTTCTCTCTCTCTCTCACTGACACACTTTTCAACTGAGGAGTAACCCTCATCACATAATGCATAATTTATAAAGAGAAAGTTCTAAACATCATTGTCATTCGCTTCAAGAAGACAAGGGCACACTCCTCTGGCGGTGAGACGCTGTGCGGGGGAGTGAGGAGAGTGCTGGGGTAGAGGGAGATGCCATGTTTCAGAAAGACCTTCTGCTTCTTACAGCCTCCTCCTGCTTCAGAGAGGCCATACTTTTCCATGTTTTCTCCTGAAGAATCAAGACACACAACCCCGACATCAGGCCTCTTTAACACACAGGGTCACTATACTCACGTTTTTTTAAGCCACGCAAATGCAGCGGTCCAGAGGGGGATTAGAGGGCAAATGAGATTTTACTACATATAATCTCAAGAACATATGGGTTTAACATGCATGTGTTTCACAGTGAGGCAGTATATATCCTACCTATAGATGATAAAAATCATCCCTGGCTGCTGAGTAAACTGGTTTGAGTTTCAGGCTTTGCTGTCCAAATTGAATGGACAAATCCAGTGCAAAATACATTCTATATATGATTCATACACTGTATATATATGGTGCAATATTATTCATTCTGGAAGATTTACATACATGTCCCACTTATGTATGTACACTTCTGAATGGTTACTTACTGTAATTTCTCAGATTTTCTCAGATCCCATACACACTACTGTTAAATAGCTATATTGTCTATTTATTGTATTGTTTCTGTCAACCCTTGCACTTTGTTTAATACTGCTAACTACTGTTACATACACTGCAGTTTCAATGTTATCTATTGTTTCTGTTATAACTTGCACTCAGTTGTATATTGTTTTATGTTGCACAGTGGTCCACGGGGAAATGTCTCATCACACTATGTACATGTACACAGCTGCTAATGACAAAAAAGCAGCTATTTACCATTAAATTCCTCACAGTAAAATAGGTTTAGACTGCTATTTTTTTGTTTATAAACTTGGTTCTGCTTTTAGGTTCCTTAACATACATATCTGCAAGGACAAGCGTGGTTTATCTTCCAGGACCTGTTTTAGACGAATACATTATGCAACAACTTATTAATATTTATTTAACGTTTTAGGTAGCATTTTATTCCAACTGGTGCCGGAACAATGGTCAGAATAATTATATTTTTTGCAGTGAAAACATTTGTCTTCCCTTATTTAACTCTAGAACTGATAAAATGATACCCCAAATTTCAGTGCAGTGCTTGGCTATAGCTGCCTAACATAAGCAACGCAGGTTCCTCACATCCAGCCAGAAATGTGGGACCATCGTGGAGGTCCATCAGACCGAACTGTCGTCAGCTAATCTCTCTCCATCACGCGTCGCCATCGTGAAATTTAGATCCTGTAACACCACCACTGGTCATAGCCCACCTCTGTCTGGGAGATGGGAGCTGAGCAACTCCATCCTGCTCCATCGCGGCTCCTCCTGATCCTCAGAGCACATAGATGATATAGGAGAGGAACACCAGGCCAATGATGGCGAAGAACATCAACACCAGGATGTCCAACATGCTGAGCTGGAGGACAAACGGAGACCTTCAGGAAGAGTCTAATAGGGAGGCGGGGTGTGGGGGTGTGGGGGGGGAGGGAGGACGAGAGAGAGAAGAGGGTGAGGGTGAGAGAGTGAGGATGAGGGCGGGGAGGGAAAGAGAAGAGAGAGAGGGTGAGAGAGGATGAGAGAAGGGATAGGACGAGGGAGGAGAGGGGGAAATAGCTGGGGGAAAGAGGATGAGGGAGGGGGAGAGAGAGAGTGGGTGAATGAAGATGAGGGATGGGGAGACAGGATGAGGGAGGGGAGAGAGAGGAGAAAGGGAAGATGAGAGAGAAGACGAGGGGTGGGGAGAGGGTGTGATAGAGGATGAGGGAGGAGAGAAAGGAAATGAGGCTGGAGAGAGGAGAGGGAGCAGGAGAGTGGGTGAATGAAGATTAGTGAGGGGATAGAGAGGAGAGGATGGGGAGAGAGGATGAGAGAGAAAGGAGAGAAAGAGGATGAGGTAAAGAGGGAAGAGAGGGAGAGAGAGAGAGAGAGGAGAGATGAGGGAGTGGGAGATAGCTCTCCCCCGTTATGTGTGCTCCCTGCTTCTAAAATGTTTCAGTCGTGAGAAAACAAGCACAAGCATTTTTTATTATTCTAATCATTATTATTATTATAATTGCATTATTGTTGGTGTTGGTGATCACTATTATAATTGTTGTAGTTGTTATGGGTGCGCCCTGATTCTAGGTTTTGGTCATGAGAAACCGAGTGACTTTTTTGAACAATACCTTTAGCAATTTACTTTCACTATGAAAAAAAACAATAAAAACACAACTTAATAAGAATTGTACTGTGTAACAGTTTTACTATTATTTGTGGAAACTGATTTTCTGCTCTAATTTCATACACAGTAGAAAAAACAGTATCTTTGAAATGAATTGGGAATTTTTGACTAGCTAGAATTGAATGCATTTAAATTTTTTTACTAGTAAATCCATTTCTTACCTGTGAGATATCAAGTCATTACATGTACTAATAATGAATAAATGTGAACTTAAATCTAAACAGCTTTGCTGCAGATTTAATTGTTTACCTATCAGCTTGATGGCTACCATATAAAAGCACCAGCAGTAAAACAGTCCCAGTCTCAGTGCTTTATATAGTATTAGCATAATATAAACAAAACCTAAAGGTGAATTTTGCTTAGACATATATATTTCAGTTTTAAATAAAACTTTTATTTTTTTATGTTCTCTGCTCAGTGGAATACTATGGGAGACACATTTTCTAATGCAGTACTAGTTAAGCAGGGTTTCTCAGTGTGATACCTGTGACTAAATCTGCAGACTAAAAACCACTACTTTCCCCAAACACAGTACGAGCATTGGTGCTTTCTTTTCAATACTGCCTAAATGAATGGAGTGTTCCTAAATGAATGAAGTTCAGTTTCTCAAGTGTGTTAACCCATTTATGCAGTGACCAGACACACAATCTCGATAGAAAGAATGCATTTTATTGATCCACACATTAGCCAGCTCCTCACCTACATAAATGTATTAAAGGAAAGTTAAACATGGAAACAGAACGAGCCGTGTGCTTGAGATGGAACATAGGACCCCTGTGTGGTACAGTACATGTAAACAGACTCATATGAAGACACAAATGATGAATAAAGTTTACTGGACTGACAAGGCAAATGGGCTGACAAGGTACAAAAACAAGATGATAGGATGTCTGAAAATGTATCCGGGACCTCATCTGTAAAAATATAACTGATCCACAGTCACACATTTTTCCCCACTTACATGCAATTTCTGGTTTTCTAGACCTTAACAGCTTCGCTGCTTTATGGCCATGTAGAGCAGAGCCTACAAAACACGGACGAGCACAATTCTCTCAGAATATCTGATTCTAGAATGTGGGGGGTTTCTAGAGGTTCTTGATGCACATTACATCACTCATCCACTTCCAACTAATTCTTTATTTTAGGTTTGCAAAACGTCTCTTCTCTTTTTCGCCTACCATCACCACTAGACAAGCAGATGAAAGTGGTGCTTTCTCAACTGAATAATTATTCTGCTGTTAAGAAGCATAGCATGATTTAGCCCATGTGCTGCAAGGATGGCAATGGATGAGTTTTACAGATCAGATTTACATTTACACATCTGGCAGACACTCCGGGGCGAATTACAATTTAATCACGTTTCAGAAGAAGCTTTAAACAACACATTGTGTAACAAAAGGCAAAAATGTGGCAATGATTCACATAGGCCCGATCAAGTCATATCCACTGAAGATCACACATTTAAGTGCCCATATAGAAGAGATCTCTCTATGGCATAGACAATGGACGTCTTGATGGTTTTCAAATGTGCATTATGGCCCTACAGTTCAATTCTGCATGAGTGGAGGTGGGGGAGGGTGCATGTGTGTCTGGACTAATCATATGAAATCCAGCTCTGTTATTTAGCATGGTGTGGCATTCGCTAGCACTATTCTCTTGACCTAAGAACCTTTTGATTTCAGATGAACTCTTAAAACTAAATATTTCCATACAGTTCTTAGACATAGTTGTAGAACCTTTACATTTCACAGAGGTGCTTCAAACAAAAAGTTTTTCTTTTAAACAACCTTTTGGCACTTTTTTTAACAGTTGATTTAATCATCTCTGCTTATGTAGTTTTGTACATGCCTTCAGCACTGCCATAAAAAATTACTGACATTAGGACTCTGGCTGAAGCTCCTCCTTCCAGTCCAACATCCTATAAATCTCTGTTCCATTTTCTCATGACAAAGTCATTGCACTCCCCCTTCACTCCATTTTCTCCCTGTTACACAGACCTATCTTCTTCTGGGGTGGGCAGTGGTGAAAGGTCTGGCCTAGTTTTATGCCGAAGAAGCCCTGACACCTAGCCCCAAGGAATTCTCTCCTCTCTTACACACTCTATTTATACAGCAACCATATGTCAAAGACATGGTCCGAGCTAGTAAATGAGCAGATGATATGTTTGCCTTGACTTGGATTATGATGCGATTTGTCACATTAGAAGAGGTCAGACAACAATCAGAACCAAAATATTCAAAACAGGACATCATGCGGATCCAGTGTGGCTCAAAGATTCCGTAGCAACCACCTTAACACATTATAATAAACCTTGAACACACTCTCTGGTAGATATGACATAGACATGAACTCTTAACTGCTCACTTAAAATTACCATCTGCATAACCATAAGGACCACACAGGACAAAGTGCCACTTTTGATGCAAAAGTTTCAGTTCAGAGTTGGGTGGAAGTAACAACAGTAACATATAGAACTGCAGCATCTATCAAAATAAAGCGTCCTGGACAGGGATTAAGACTAGTCCTGGACTACACAGCATTCCAAATAGAGATTTTCCAACTGGGCTTAATCCCTGCCCGGATAACAAACCCTAAAAAAAGTCAAAGGCGGTACAGAACATCAACATAAAAAAAGAATATGAAGTAAAAGGGAATGTGTAAAATGTAACTGACAAAAAAAAAAGACTTCACATGCTTGAGAACAAGTACAAGTATTACCATATGAAAATACCCACTTCTGTTTCAATCATCTCAACTCAGCTGATCTGTCAGTATGTGTGTAAAAATGACCCTGGTATCAGACAGGCTTTAAGGATGATCCCCAGAGTTTTTACTCCAAGAAAGGATTCAGTGTCTGCTATTCCAGAGGAAGGTTCTGACAGGCATTTTTTACTGCTGTCATTCTGTCAAGAACATGGCAGGTTAGACACTACTGCAGATTCTTGTCAATTCGCCTTCTCTTCCAATATCTTCTACTCTGAAACAATTTTAGCACCTACCCAAACAAAGTGTGTGGTAACACCATTAGTGCTCCTTTGCCTTTCATTCTATTGGTGCTGATGCACCACAGTTCCATTTTTGGATGATTTCTATATCAGTCCCAGCTGCGATTTGATTTGATGTGTTTTGTTGACATGCATATATGTAGCACAAGTAAACAAGAATTGATCTAGTTTTGCTTTCTCCATCAATCAACAGACACTTTATCCCCCCTCTCCACGCCCCCCGCCCCAAGAGGTAATGTAACAGGGAGACAGTTACATAAAATGCTTTACTCGACTGTAGCCACATGATTGAGTGAAATTATTGAGTGCAAGAGTGTTCAATTAAAGGGTCCAATTCTGTAGGAACTGCATAGATCAGCGAAACTGAAGGTACTGGAATGCGACTGCATATAAAAATAAGACACCACATATCAGGAAAAGCATCATAAAAGTAAATGCAATAAGTCTGGAAGAAAAAACCCTATTCTGAAGCTTGTTAGCTTTTACTTTGCTATGAAGTGTGAATTTAATATTACTCTGTGATATTTGTATGCATTATTTTATAGTTACAGAAAAAACATGCAGCAGGCAGCAGAAATTGGCCCAGAGATCTAAAGATGGAGACTTGTTTTTTCCAAATGTCTGCATAATTAAATTAAGATAAAAGAATTAAATGAACATAAAGCCAATGGTTTGATCTGAAATGGTGCACTGCAGAGAAACTCACTTTCCTTAAAATAGTGGCAATCTAGCAGAAGTTTATCTAGTGCAACCCATTTCGCATCAAACCACTCACACTTTTTAAAAAAAAAACCAAAAAAAAAAAAAACCACAACAACAAAAAAAAACAGTGAAATTCCACTTTTACACTGATAATTATGCCACAAATAATGGACAGAGTCTATGAAGTATAAGAAAACTTACAGCTTACAAGTTTCAGAGCAGATTCGACCAAACTCATTTGTTCAGGGACTTGTCATACTAGTTTAATTTTTCGACCCACAGCACTGCACACTGCAGTCTTTTTTACCCAACAACCCTAATTCAACCTGTTACCAAAAAAATTAATTAGCCAAACTGGGTGAGTCAGACAAAGAGAGATATCTAAAGTGTTCAGTGTTGTAGGTCAAACACAGATGTGTATACGATTACATTAAATAAAAAGGTTCTTTTGTTTCCAGCCATTGAACATTTTTGATCGCGAGTTAGTGACGTTGCACAGTACAGTCTGAAAATACAAAATCTATGAGCAACAGAAGTTGATACGATTGTATTTCTGTAATCAGTTAGGAGAATGACATGCTAGGTCAAAAAAATCTCAAAATAAAAGGAACATTGCCTGTCTTGATATACAAATAGATCTGTTTTATTCCACTAATATTGATTAACTGACATTACATTTCCGCCTCATACAATACCAACAAGGCAATGAGAATAAGCATGGTATGGGGGAAGGAAAATATCATACAAAATAGTGCTGAGATACAGTATCATACGGAATGTTCCAGAACAAATAATGATAATAATAATAAAACAGGTTTAGGGCTAGTTCTCTGTACAGATTTAGCTTAGTCTATGACTACAAAGCATTTTCCAGAGAATCAATGTTAACAGTGAAATTTAGTCCAGGACTAGGCTTAATCGGTATCAAGACACACAACCCTCTAAAACGGTCCTCAGAATTGTGCTTAGGCTTCTTCTCCCCTCATTGGTTCTACAGGTCTGCTCAACACTAACTAACTAAATGCTGGGCGCTGCGGTAGAGAAAACTGCTTTGCCTTTAACCGTAACTCAGTAGGTGTGTCTAGCAGGACAGACTTAAGTCTACATGTTAATTGATGGCACAGAGATGAATGTAAAGGACACGACGACAACACTGCCACATTAGCAGGGTCCATCCTTATTTCACACCCTTACGAGAACTGAGGCCAGAGTGGGAGGATCTTTTTTTTTTATATATATATATAATATATATTCCAGTTTCACTACAATACCCATGATGCAAGAGGTCTGACGTACATGATTTAAGAATGAGTGGAACAAAATGGAATGATCAGAAGTCTCATGTTCAAGCATTACTACTGCACGACCAGTGAGATGCCACAATGGGCCAAAATGACAGATACAACCAACAACAGGCTGCTAAGAGGACACAGAAAAAGAAAAAGATAATTGAAGTTTGGAATAGATTCTCATTGTCATGGCAACTGTGGAATGATTGACATGGCTACGGCTGCCTGTTCACGAAGTGCTATATGACGGGCCCTGGAAAAATTCCCAGGCCTGTGTGTGTGTGTCTGTGTGTGTTTGTGTCATTAAGACATTAAGTGCCACTTGTGACAGCACCTCTCCAAGACTTGAAGAAACACAAGAAAGACAGACAGTCAGACAGCAAGAGCAAAAGAGGGAGCAACAGAGAGAAACAGAGCAGGCAGAGCAAAAAATCGGGCATTTGGCCCTTGTATGTACGTCTATACACTATGTGTGTAATTTTATGTGTGCATTTATGTATGCATGTGTGTTTTTGTTTTGAGTTATCAGCATAGACACATTAATAGGATAGCACGAACAAGAAAAGAAGAAAAAGCTCTTAAAATATGAGATGGCACTGGGCTTCTTGTTATCCATTACTCCTCTCCCCTCTCTCTCTCTTTCTCTCCCTCTCTCCCCCCTACTTCCTTTCTCTCTTCACCCTTTATCCTGTTCTTTGTCTCTTTCTCAGATGGCCTCTACATAGTTAGCAGGCAACATGCCCTGTTGACCAGTGCGCTCCACTCTGCCATACATCCATCCCTCGTCAATCGGTTGCACGTCTACAATCACGTCTCCATCCAGGAACGACACTTCGTCCTCATCAGCCGCAGCATAATCATACACTGCCCGGTAACGCTTCTAAAAACACACACACACACACACACACACACACACACACACACACACACACACACACACACACACAGTTTAATACACAAAGTATTAAACACAAAGAAATATGCAGAGAAGTGCTGAGAAAATCACAAGATGTATTAAAAGGGTGAGAGATATGATGGTCAAATTATTATCACAATTAATTATATCATAGGTTCCCAAATGCTCTGCCTATTTTAGGGTGTTCCCCCCAGATGTGGTGGATGTGTTTGAGAAAGAAAACAAAAATTTACAGTCCAGGGGGCCCTAGAATGATGTCTGGGTCCCCATGAATTAAGTCATATGTTTTAAGCACGCAACTTTAACTTTTCACACCCTAGGAAAAATCAAACAATTGGTAAAAATATATTAATAAAATAAACTGAATGGCATACAATCAGCTCATTGGATGTCAGCAGAACTTGCCTATCAACAGAACTTCAGGAGCACAGAACGGCAACATAAAAAGAAATATTTTAACTATAAAAACAACTGCCAGTGGCATAATGAGCTGATTGGAGGTCAGCTTACTAAGCATTCAATTTATTTCCTTAATATATTTTTACCAATTGTTTGATGGGTGTGAAAAGTTAAAGAAAGGGATTAGTATGAGTTTAGACTGGAAGCTTTAGGCATGGGCCTCATTTCAAACTTTCCTAACTTTCCTAATTTCTATTGTAAAATGATGCCTGAAAGCCAGCAGTGGAGTTCTGAAGTATGGAGTTCGGCATGTTAAATGCCGGTGTGAGGTGGAAGTGTTTTAAAAGCCTTTCAGGGCCTGAGCAGAATAGGAAAAGGAGTAGCATTCATCCTGAGAAAGGAACTGAATCAGTATGGAGGTACTGGGACAGTTCCAAAAGCTTTTGTGAAGGAAAATAGAGTGTCTGTGTGTGTGTGTAACACATTACCCCAGAGCTTGGTGGTGGAGCTGCAGCAGCTTGGCGCACCGGTTCAGGCTCATAGTGGTAGTTCTGCGACGCTGCTGGGGGCTGATATGCTGGATAAAAAAAGAGATATACAGAGACATGTGAAGAGAGCATGTAGGTAGAAATTCTCACTTCTCCCTTTGCATTATCTAACTATGACAACCTGATTAAAGATTAACCAAGAGCATAAACATTTAATCTAGCAATAATGGCTCCTGTGGTTGGTGCAGTTGTGCACATACCTGGAGTTGTGTTATGCTGCTGCGGTGGCGGATGGTGATGTGGAGCTTCTCCTCCCATTCTACTCTTCTCAAACTCCTCATGATATTTAATCTATAACACCCAGTCACAAAATCACACACAAACACACCAAAGAGAATAAAGTCTAGTCATATAACATACCTGCAACAGCACCGCCTACATTAGAGTACATAATTACATTACCACTGACTAGCGCAAGGGACGAGCATATACTTAAATATCTTTACACGCTACCGCAATTTTGAAGAAGGATCCCCAGAGACTATATTTAAGTCTATTTAAGGCATATACCACAGTTAACCATTTTAACACCTTGTGTAGTGCGTGAGATGGGTGGGAGCTTTCAAAACAAGGATGAGGTTCACCTATTCAATTATCAATTCATTGTAAGATGTCTTCTTGGGACTATTTTGGGACTTTGCAATCTGAAATTCACATGTACAATTAGAACAAACGAGAACAAGCTAAATATACCAACCTTACATATGCCTATCAACTATTTAAGAGTTATTAAACTGGCACACCTATTAAAAACTGTGCTGATGTGTAATGATGAAGGTAGACATTAAATAGTATTTTGTTCTTACTGTATGGTTCACTAGGTGTCTCACATTCCTGTTTGAGCTGACCTACTGGCTTACTAGTAGCTGTGTATTTTATACCAAACAACTCTAATTAAGAATCAGAACAGGCCCAGTTGCAGCCATCACCCATTCTTGTGACCTGTTTAATTTGCACTTTTGCTCCATTGAATCAACTGTGACCAGTGAAGACTGTTCATTAAATGTATTTGTATTACCCTTAGTTTCAAACTCTTCACTGCAAAATTCTCTGATTATGTTTGCTGTTTAATGGGGGATTTGGGGAAACTTTTCAAACCTGTTCCCTGTGCTTAAAAAAAAACAAGACAGAAGGCAAGCACAAAACAGCAGTATAAAAGAGTGCACCAAGACAACTGAAACATTTTTGAAAGAGACATTTGCACAGTTGCAGGTTTCTGAAAACAAGCCGTTAGTCTATGCTGAATCAGTGACTAAATAGAGAGAACATTAATTTGTCAGCTGTGGGTGACACTTTTTATGGTGTTCAGTCTAAAATTGTCAGTTTCTCACAGTAAACACAGCTTAAAACTGCTAAACATATTGTGCATCACAGTGTGGATCAGCCGTAGTCTGCACAGCTCAATAGACAACAATAAAAAAAGTGTATAATTTTAAAATATGCTGCCCAGAGCTCTCAGACTTCCAGGATTTTGGTATAAACTCATATTTTAGAAACCAGTGAATTAGTTTAGCAATGCAGGCAGAAAGAGCCTGGAATGTGACCTACGTTGCTGATCTGGTCTTGTGTTTTCTTGATTCTCTGCATCTCTGGTGTGTCAGCCACAACACTGAAGCCTTTCCCTTTGTTCTTCTCAAATTCCTCCTTGTACAGCACCTGTCACAAACACACAAATCAAAGAAATAAATATGTTAGGAAACAAATAAATGCAAGGGTAGTTGGAAATGATGTCTTAAACCAAGAGATCTAAACCATACAAGAGGCTCACACCGTTTGGTCAGCATTAAATCTTACAAAAATGAAAGAATGCAAATGGATGTTTTTATTGTGAAAGAAACAAGAAATAAGACAAAATAATTAAGCATGCATAACTATTCACCCCCTCCCAGAATCAATACTTTTTTTTGCAGTGATTACAGTGACAAGTCTCTTCGTGTACATCTCCATGCATTATTTTCTGGGCCACTCTCCCATGAAGTCCAGCTCTGTGCAGTATGGGGATAATCGTGGTCCTATGGACAGATACACCCATCTCTACCCCCCTCCTTTAGGGTTAACTTTGGCCTCTTGGTTGCTGCTCTGATTTATGCCCTCTTTTCCCTGTTTGTGAGTCCTTGTCAAGACCCTCTCTTGGAAGGTTTGCTATGGTGCCATAATCTTGGATTTAATGGAGCTCACTGGGATGTTCAGGGTTTGTGATATTTGTTTTATAACCCAACCATGACCTGTACTTCTCACAACTTTGTCTCTGACCTTTGTGGAGAGTTAATCGCCCTTAATGCAGTCACTTGCTTGATGGTAGCCCTTACTTAGTGGTGTTGAACCGGTGTTGACTCAGAACAAGTGTGTATATACAAAGATGGATCTTATTTAACTAATTAAGTGGCTTTAGAAGATAGTGGTTTGGGCTTCAAACCAAAGGGGGTGAAAACATATGGATACACCACTTTTTGGTTTTTACATTTTTTAGAATTATTTAAAACAAGTTTTTATCCCCTTTTAATTAATCTGTTGTTTGTTTTGTAGGTCCATCACTTAAAATCTAATTGAAATCCATTTCAATTCCAGGTTGTAAGGTAACAAAACAGAGAGAATGCCAAGGGGTAGTGAACACTTTTACAAGGCACTGTATATGTACGCTGTGTAATACTGGTAGTTTTATAGATTTCCCATTTTACCATTAAGAGATGATAACAAACCATGAATTAACATAAATATAAGGTTGTGAAATTGAAATTGCAAATGCTTTAGGAAGTCTGTATTTCTGCAGGAACGCCTTCTTTCAAAAATGAAAAACTTTTACATTTGACATGTTTTTATCAATAAATACACCCACAGTCTTGTAAAAAAGTCACCTGTAATTTCTTTATATTATGCTTTATATCACCTTGTTGGAAAAATACTATTCTATGTCTTATCTTTGGCATATTGAGTAGATTAAATGAAAGAAATGGGAACAAATGTTTTACAAGGTGTCTAGATAATAGTGTTCCAAATACTCAGCATTCAGCACCAATTAGGTGTGTTTTGTTATGCTTAAATGATTCATACGTAGGTCACTGTGGGGTTTAACAAAACAAAAACATTCCTCTAAAACTGGTCAGACACAGGCCCTGAAGTAAAAATGAAAGCCAAAAACTCTGAAAGTCCTTTAGGATGGAAGCCTGAAGAACTGTTCCTCAAGATTATATTAAAAATACAAGAAAGTGTTGTTCTTTAAATGCAAGACATGAAGAAATGGAGGGTGGCTCAATACTTTTATACAATACTGTGTATAAACAAGTATTTCTTCACAACAGATGAGAAAAATCAAAAGAGACAATGATCTAAAATGCATGAGAAACCAAGAAACAAAAAACAACAACTACAAAACAAATGGCCATGACGATTCAGTCGTTTTTATTGGATCTAGGTAAATACAAAAACTGTTTGCTGCACAGTACAGATCAACAGCCATAGAAAGTGTTTGGTTTTTGTTAAAATTACAGAAATTAGTAATTACGTCCACCAATGGTACTGCCTGATTTAGCTATTTTGATTATGTCATGGTTTCACATATATGACATTTTGATTATCTTATAATTACTTTTTCATTTTGATGATTAAATATCATATATCATATTTTAGGTTCCATCTTGTGCAGAAATTCTGATTCCAAAGGAATTCCAATTTTTTTTCAAAAACGCCAGGCACACACATAAAAGCAGACATGTAATCTGGGACAAGAGGCATAAGAAATCTGGACTGCTCCCACAATTTCTCTCAACCCACACACACACACATACACCCATAAACAACACCGTTATTACAGAACAAAAAGACAAGAAAAGATGAGGGGTTAGAGATAGGGTTAATGGATGTACATTATGTTAGAATGTACTGTACATGTGGTTATATGGCAAGAGGGTCATTTGGATGCATAAGGGCACCAGATGTTGTTTTTCTATTTTTACAACCCCACTCGGCCCCCACTCCCAGCCCAAAAGAAACATGGGTGGAGTAGTGTGTAATTTATGTGTAGAGCAGTCCACACATGTGTTTATAAACACTGGAAATCAGTAAGATATCAGAATTAAAGTTACTACTGAGAGAGATATTTTGTGTGGGGGCAGAGCGGCATGAGAAGAAAATGCAAGAAGCATTAAAACCAAGGGAGGATAGGAAAATGAGAGCGTAAACAAAGAAGAGTTGGAAGACCTGCACAGAGAGTAAGAGTGAAGCCTTGATTCAGCACTTGTGAAGTTAAGTAGAGTAAGGTATAAAGAGGACAACAGTAAATGATTAAGCCCGTGACTGAGGGCTTGCATGATCGCAGTTACTCACTCTCATTACTGCATAACTTGTTTTACAGTAACTCCTCCAGATTAATATCTGAATAATTAGCTTAGATTGAAGGTGGTTGAAAAGGTGTTAATACTGGCAAAAGTTAAGACAGTGGAAGTACGACTGAGTTAGCCGGTGTCAATAAACTTGGAGCTTGAAGGAAACATCTATGACTCTGCTTAGGCCCGCTGAGCCCGGATCACTATGTGGCAGGTAAGGTAAAATTCAGCTTGCATGCAGAAAGTAAATGCCCATACTGCTCCTCAGTGATTTGGTCTATTCAAAATAAAAGTACAAATTTCACACGACACGTTCACTGTTTACAAGAAGAGACTGTTAAGAAAATTGTCCGCTGTGTCATCGCTGTCATGAAACATGTGCATTAAAACAGTGAAGTGACGCGGTGAAAAAGCGATGAAAAGGTGAAGTACACTGGGGCTTTTTTTGCGCTGTCTGGCTCATCCAAAGTGGGTTACGGAATTGAAATTACTCACACTAGGAGATGAACTGAAAAAGCAGCAATGCCCGCATTAATCGGGGAAACACTGTGACAGCAGCGGGAGGGGTTTTGTTGCTGAATGTGTTTTGGAAAGACAGATGCATATACATTGCTACATTATATGGCTCAAACGCATCTCAGACCACCTCCTCAAGCAGCTTGAGCGATCAAATTTATATGTATTAAATACATCTTGGGTATGTTTACCCTTGGATTTGTATGTGCCTTGGCCTTTCTTTCATATAATTCTGACACTTACAACACATGAAGTGTCCATGTGTAAATGGGGTCTGTTATTACCTGGCTCTGCATCTTGCTCTGTTGTTTCAGACGCAGGTTTTCTGGAGTGTCAGCAACACTGGTGAATGACGTTTTCGGGTAGTGTCTGCAACACATGGCAAAATTAGCATTTAATGGAAAACTGTAATCATGCTCCCAGTCACACACACATATACACACGTAGTCTTTGAAAGTGATGTAACAACAGAATACAAAACACACGTGAGACCTAAAATTAAAACCATTTCCTTCTGTGTCAGAAGGCACTGGGGGATTTGTGTGTGTGTGTGTGTGTGTGTGTGTGTGTGTGTGTGCATGCACCCCTGTGCATTTTCTGCCTCACTGGGGCATTAGGTAATTAGCACAGTCAGTTTTTGCAACTCTATTATATGCAAAGAAGTATGAAACGTTTCAGACATTTCTTATAGTATATAGTTGGAATAAACAAAATCAAACTACATGTGGTTCAATATGACACCAAGAAAACAGCCTTTTTGCAGCTATGTGGAACATCATTATAGAGAAAAACAATTGATATAATCAAATGTTTTGCTGAGTTACCACAGTTCTGTACACATTTATATGCTAAGGTTTGAATCCCTCTGGTCATGTTTAATTGCTTTGCTAATTGAGAGATAGAGCAAACTAACAAACAATCACAAGTGTATTATAATGAATAATTACAGTGTATTTGCTGAAAATAACCTGCTGAGAAAAAGCGTTGCATGTTATGGGAAAGATATGTGGCCTGTTATGGGAAATTCTATATTTTGGATATGTAGTTATGTTGTTTATGTATATTTAACATACATACATAATACATATTATGTTGTTTATGTATATTTAACATATATACATAATACATATGTTGTTTATGTATATTTAACAGATTTAAACAAAACACTCACTGTATGTTTTACAAATATATAGATTCATCAAATAAAAAAGTGAATTAAAAATTGCATGAATGTGCCATGTTTTAGTTTATTCCCTGTAGGGGGTGTGTTTTACATATGATTGTGCAACCACATAACATATAACCTTTAATATGGTGAACATGTAATGTGACATGTAATAGGAGGAACATGTAATAGGAGGACTAAAATGTAAAGCTTTCTTTACAACAAAACAAATTTTTAAAATGGTGTTCATTCTCATGGCAATGTCACGTAGGTGTGATTGTGTATGTATAAGCAAGTATGGATAGTTGTGCTTGCACTATCTAAACATTTCCTGTTTAGATCACAGGTCCTGGGAACAACTGTAAAGCCCTGGACAGTCTGTCAATCAAATATGCTTCATATCAGAATACCTATCCGAATAGCACAGGAGGGAAAATAGTGGGTGGGGTTAGGATTGTTGAAGAAAGGCAACATATTTTAAAACAATGTATTTTATGCCTACTGAGAATTCCTCAGCAAGGCAGAGTCTAAACAAACAGACAAGAAAAAATGAGCACAGAAGGAAATAAACAACGTTAAGTGCCTCTAACGACCCACTGGGTCTGAGTTACCCCAGGGAGCTACAGATTGCTTCTGTTAGGCTTATTAGCAGATCCTTATGGCTGGTAAAATATTTTTTTTCTAGAAACTGCAGATCTTTCGTGTTGCCAAGTTGTCAATTTTATTGTACAAAGGACAAAAAGGGCCCTTTTAAAATATCCATCATTTAACCAAATAAAAACAAAACAGATGAGCTGCATATCTGTGCAGAGTGAGGGAATGTGAACTAAAAGGAAATAACACCACTAGGTATTTACCCAGCTTTCTTGATAACTGCACCACCCACTGTGTGTGTGTGTGTGATATGCATGGCGAGTTTTTGAGCATAAAGCAAGATGGGAGTGATACCAGAGAAGTGTGTGTGTAAAAGAGTGTGTTCTTGTGTATTTTAGAACGTCCTTGCCTTTATACAGGAGCTCACACTTTCATATACACACACACACACACACACACACACACACACACACACACACAAAAGTTACTTACGCATTGCAGTATGGTCTCTTCTCAAAGCCTTTGTAGTTCTTCATGTTTAGAGTCATCTTGCATACCTCACAGCTAAAGCATCCTTTATGCCAGTACTAAGAGAGACAGAGAGAGACAGAGAAGAGGGAGGGTAAAGAGAGAAAATAAGAGAGAACAATAAAGAGGACTGCAGATGTGTCTAATCTTATCAATATTGTCCTTTGTTATTTATGATTGACACAGAAGAAAGTGAGACGTGAAAGGACATTTCCACCCATATTTCAAAACTAACGAAACAGAATGGATTACTCAGGTAGATGCAAACTGTGCCATTATGGATATATGTTCAGTTGTCATAGGACATAAACATTTTTAAGATCTGTTTTTTGCATTAAAAGCAATAACTGTTTGCAACTCAATTACTGATTGATACAGAAAACTGTGAACAATCTGTGAAATTTCTCATGAAGAGTTTTTTTTTTACTAATAAATCAGTACTAGAATATTGATGTGAATTTCTGTTTAGGCCTAGTGGTGAACCTTTGGAACATAAATAGAAAAAATGTGCATGTTGTGCAAACAGAATTTAAGCACTGACTTTATAGCTTTAAATCATCTCAGACCTTCCTGTGAGTCACACTAAGAGCTTGCTGAGACTAAAAATACTCACTGCTCAGAGTAGAACATGAAAATTAATTATCAAAAGAATAAAGCCATTAGAGACATATATCTTTCTTATATCTGCTACTGGAGAATTCCACCAGAAATTTAGATTTAAGATGTTTTTGTTTGTTTGTGGTTAAAAGGTCTATTCTAACAGTGTGATCCTACCAGCTGTAAAAAATGGAGTGCACAAAACCAACAGTAATATTAAACACACTCCCAAGAAAAAAGATCAATTGCTGACTGAATTACATCACCGCTTTCCCAGCTAAGGGAAGAATTCCAGGACTGAACAATGTAGCTGGGAAACACCCTACCACTTGAAGAAACGTACATACACAGAACCTACATAGTGAGCTGTGTATGTAGTTCAAAAGAGCATTGTACTTCATACTTTGGACCCCTGAGTCATTATTGACCTTAGGGAGAGTATTAGTGATAACAGAGGACAACACGCAATAGCTCGACCCAACCTGCTACCTTTCACCTTCATGTTCATTTATGCATGATCAGGCACAGACTGGAGTGTGCAATTGCTTCAGAGTACGTACACAAATCTCTTTACAAAATATATCAGTAATTTGACAAAATCACGTTTTAACCATATTAGCTGACCGAATCAGAGCTAAGAATCATATATTATTGGTGATGCACCAATATTGGTTCTTTGGGCCAATGCTAATATTTTTCACTTATATATCTCCCAATAGATAAACATGGCACCAAATCAACATACACTAGAATTACACAGAGACCTATATAATTTTTTTACGTATGGTTATAAACAACACCTAAAATGCTGACATTTCAGCACAGTGGTTCAGGGTCACCCATCATTCGACCCTTTAGAGGATGATAAATAGAAGATCAAATTCTGTGCATCCATAGAAATTATTTTAGCACTAAAATAAAAACCCCAGGCATGTACAGTACCAGGTTAACTAACATTCTGTTACACATGTAAAAACGTATCCATAGTACATAGTAGGCTTGATAAATAGTTAACACAAAATATAATGCATTCACTACAGTAAATGTAATATCATCAACATAAGGGTCTTTTCTAGTGAATTTACAGAATATATTATTCAGTGGGACACAATGGTTTCACAATCTGATACATTTTGCAACACAGCAAAAATAACGCCTCGTTGTTAAAAATAACTTAAAGTTATAGTTTTATAGTGCCCCAATCTAAGGTTCTAGCTACAAGCTGCTACCAGTAGTAATTATCACCAGTAATTATACATTAGTTATACTGTTACTACACAGTGTGTACTTCCTGAGTCTATTTATGTTTTTTAATTAATCGAGGAAGACCCCATTGCTCCTGTCCAAATAAATAAATAATAATATCTTCTGAAGAACCTTAAAATCTGCTTACCATGAACAAACTCAAAAGACTTTACACCCACCAACCACACAGGAAACATACTATCATCACCACACATGCCACAGTAACAGACCAGAAGTCCCCCAACCACAGAAAACACACCTCAGGAAACAGCAATTCTGTCAGAAAGGAGTGGCACTTGTGTTTAATGTAGCTTAGTGAATACCTGTCAGAATACTGTTCTAAAAGCTTCCTGCTGCTACAGATGTCAAAGAGAATCAAGGAGGCCTCTCGGGCGACTCAAATGGCCGGTGTCTAACAGAGTTTGGGTGTGGTTCTTTTGAGATGTGCTAAGTGAGTCAGATGGAGGACATGGCAGCTGGAGCGTAATGGAATGGACAACAGAATGGTTTACTTCTCTTTTGCAAGTATGAAATGCCAACACTCAATGACTGAGAGCACGTGTAAAACATTGGGACAGTATAAGTATGCATGTGTTGCACTTGTAGTGTGATTAAAAACAAAATTAAAACAAAAGAGCATGTGTGTAAATCCATCAGGGTGGTGCTCATTTGTGCTTCATACAACCCCTGGCAAAAAATAAGGAATCACTCTGTGAAAGAAAATAAATTGTCAACTAACCAACTAACTAAATAAATAAATAAATAAATAAATAAATAAGCAACTGCCTGAATTAATGAATTAATGATGAAATAAATAAATCAATTCACAATTAGTCTTTTTTGCATCTCTTAGATACAAAATCCAATTTAATTGTGTTTACGTCTACTTAATTTGGATGGAAGCCATAAATGCAAAGAACA
This sequence comes from Brachypetersius altus, assembly GCA_037974465.1. Classification (NCBI taxonomy): domain Eukaryota; kingdom Metazoa; phylum Chordata; class Actinopteri; order Characiformes; family Alestidae; genus Brachypetersius; species Brachypetersius altus. The sequence goes on along the minus strand of JBBPDB010000028.1, from coordinate 6,290,073 downwards.
TAATTTGTTTATTTGTTATGAAGTAAAAAAAATATATATATAATTGTGGTGATTCCATTATGTGAGCCAGCGGTTGTATATCACTCTGACTACATTAATCTATACCATCTTGATGCTGTAGGCTCTTCCTTAAAAATAAATCGTACACTTAAGAGATCCCAGCAGTTGTTATCCATGTTTATTTTGACCAAAGCCACTTTATCAGACAGCAATTGATTTTTAAAAAAAAAAAGAAGTCCATTAGACACATTAAAACCAATGCCCTGGTTTGACTGACTGTGTGTTTCTCTCTCACAAAGTTTCTGTATATACAGAAATGTCTGACCCACCAATCACAGGCTTTTTTCAAAAGACGTCACTGTCAAGTGTTATTTAGACCAAAGCTAAAAAGGACAGCTTAAAAGGTGGGGGGAGGAGGAGCCGCCTATATTACGTTGTCTCTTCTCAAACAGCAGCACAGCACTTCCTTTGGCATCTAGGCTGAAGAGTAAAAGCTCTGAAGTAGCCGATATGACGGCTAAAGCTGTAGGTGCAACACATTCACAGCAGCATTTCCTCTACTGCAACCCTGCAATGGTCATGCGCTATTACAACAGAACCCAGCTGCTTTGAAATCAGACTTCCGTAGCCCCTGCAAACAATAGACTTTGGTGTAAGGTTTATAACATTCATATGTGATAAATGTGGCACTGGAGACCTTTTAACATTTTAAACTTTAACTAGCTATAGTGATCCAAACACAATCAACTGCACCTGCTAGATTTAATGTGTACAGCATCAAAGACCTTTCAGAGAAAGCGTTTACCTAAGCAGAGAATGAACACAGCACACGAGAACACTGGAGTAATGTCTAAGACAGAGACAGAACCAGTTTGGTACAGTATTAGGCCAGTATTGACAATAAACAGTTCCTGTACTGTAACAAATCAACCCTGAAATGGTGTGATGTCACTATGTGTGTGTATTTATTCCTGTAGTAGAGTGACTGTATAGTTTGTGCAGGACAGACTACACTAAACTGCTCTATTCTCCTCCTCCTTGCACTTTCACTTTTCCTTTAACAATTTTCAACGTATTTTTTTTTATTTCTTTCATTATTATATTATTTTTTTATTCTATTCCTGTACGGCACACTAAATTTCCTTTAGTGCATGTGCTTTAAATTTAGATATCTTAAATTAAGTGTTTCCTTTAGGAATTGTTCATTTTAAAAAATTGTTCATTTGAAAACATTTTCTTTTAAATACTGGATCAGTCTATTTTCCATTTATGAAAAGAAAGGGTAGAATTGCGATCTCTTTAATGCTAATTCTCTCTCTTTTTAAGTACAAGTTTATTCATTCAATTCATACTAAACACGCTAATAGTGTGTGCAAGTATTCTTCCCCTCAGTCAGTGAAAACAGAAATTGGTTGAAACAGCCATTTTGAATATATTTATGTATATTTCTTAGTTAAATTCCATACTTTGAACTTGACATATCAAAAATAGTCATATCAAAAAGGATTAAATGTGTTCAGTATTGTATTACAGTACAGAATGGTGTGTAGGATTCTTCATCAATACAGAACTCTACTTTACAAGATGAGCTGGTTGTTCCATGCATGACCAAAATAAAAACTTTATTTTTTTATGATAGCAAGTACATTGGGATCCTACCTGATAGTAAACATGTTAATGAGTTCACTATCTGTAATACTGTCTTTTATCCCTCCCATATATCTTGCCCTTGTCATGTATTACTAAGTCAAATCAAAAGTAAATGGGTTGAAGCAGGAATAACAGCCCTTGTGATGTTCTAAAATCAGTTAATCTCAAATGATAATATCTAGAGTACCTCATATTTATATTATAAACAAGAAACACACTGAGTGTGTACATACACACACTACTACCACTTATAGTTGAGTTCTACATGCAAAATGAACACTTAAGAGGATAAAGTCTTCTGTCTACACTGGTGATTTACTAAGCGCTTTTTCACAGCTGACCTGAAAATTGTTTACTATTAGTTGATACAGGAGTTTTGGGCTAATGTTGAAATGCTATGTTTTTCCTGTACACATCTGTTGGTTCTAATACCGATGTGGACCCATAACAAGGAAACTAGGACTAAAACTACTTGGATTAACATATGAGAAAAAATTGGCAGCATTTCTGTAAGTTTACAAAAGCAGAGAAAGAAAAATAACTACATTTTGTAACAGTAGCCCAAGAACATTCTCCAGTCAAAAACATTGGTTAACTCTATAAGACTATCAGATGCAAATATGTTCTTTATACACTACGAACACTAATAGATCCCATTTTTAAGAATACACTGTAAAATATGATTGCTGTGAAAACTTCCTGAAATCCTGAAACTTCTATTGTGCTCTAAAAGCTCATTTGTCTATCAGAGATTATCTGCAGTACAAGTTAAGCACTAATCAATATCTGAGCATGAACATCCACCCAGAGAGAAATAAATACATTTTAAATTGACTTCAAAATTGAGAAAATGGAAAGCCTTGCAGAATCTTGTTAATGTCCTCCATGCGCAGACAAGCACAAGAGTGCCAAATATAACAATTTTTTTCTTCTAAACACTCAAATTTGATCCAAAGAGGCCATTCTGTCACCTTCACCTGATGGGCTTCCATAATGTCACAGGAAGACAATAAAAACTAGCTGAATAGCATAAATGACTGGTCTAGGTTTTCCCCAGTTATTTAAGGACGCATTCTACTGACTTTTATTTATTTTTAGAACATCACCTGCAAACTTCTTTTGCCTCTGTCACAATTACAAGTAAACAACAGGAAAGAAAATATATAGTTGTTTTGGACAGCAAAAAAAACCAACATACATTATTTTCATGTTGTGCATGTTGACCTCAGGCTCTAGTCATCACCCCAGTAAAGAGATCTGAGTTGATAAATTCCTCTTTTTGAAAGACCTGAAAGACTTCACCTTCATCGTCTGCAGATTTACATTTACATTCAGAGAGGACAGAATCCAGTTTTCACCATCTTTCCGATACACAACATTCACAGGATGATCCAAAATGGTAAATAATTTAGGTGCGTCGTGATCAGTACGCCAAAAATGAGAGGAATTATGAAACAACAGCATTGTAACGTCTTAGTGGGCGTTTGTCTAGATCTAATTTGTAGTGAAATTAGCAGTGAAGAATGTGACACGTCGATTCATCTCCCCCTTCAACACAGAGAGGGCCTCTCTCTCACACCCACACATCTACATATATCATTTAGTCGTTTCATTTCGGTTTATAAAACGTCTTAAATGCACATTTACATGACACTGCATGTTGGAACACACACAAACACATTTCCTTGGTAACGCTTACGAACAAATAGGCAGCTAACAAGCTAGCTAACTCAGATGACACACAAAAATTACTAACTGACAAAAACTATACAAGCCATCTGGTTACAGACAGACATTTTATGTATAAATAACAGAACCATGTGCCCTAAACTCCCTAGTCTTTACTCACACACCGTAACTAACGTTAAATGCCCTGCTATCTATTCGTTTAGCTTAGCATGATAACGTTAGCTTCCTGTTTCGAAACGAGACCAGTCTGGGAAAAATATTAAACACGTCTGCCTGCAATGAAAAAAAAAAGCAAAAACACAAATGTACATGGATTCGTAAACACACGATAGTCTGCACCAATTCTCTGACTTGCAGTGTTTTTATATTTTGGTTAGCTTACCTTGTCGAGACAATTCACTTTTTCCGTGGGATACACGACTCGGTTACATCTACTACACAACGGATTCATTTTTCAGTGGTTTCAGCAGATTTCTAATATGAAAAAATACAAGTTAGCTCCTCTGTTTCTGTGTTTTTTCTGTATATATGTCCAGTGCAGATGATGTTTTCACTGCTGGCTGTCAGCAAGCGAGAGACCGAGACGCGGAAGGCGCGTGCACGAGGAAAAAAAAAATAACATAAAAGGGGGCGCGCGTTCATCAATGGCATTTCAACATGTGCACTATATGGACGCAAATATTAAGACGCTTGACCAGTTACTTTAATGACATTGCATTGAAATACATAGGCTTTAATATGGAGTTGGTTCCACCAATGCAGCTATAATAGCTTCCGGTCTTTTGGAAGGTTTTTCACATGGTTTTGGAGTGTTTCTGTAGGAATTGGTGTTAATTATTTAATTCTATGTAGCATTTATGAGGTCAGGCACTGATGTTGGAGAAGAAGGCTTGGATTTGGTCCAGTTCATCCCTAAAGTGTTGGATGCGGTTGAGATGAGGGCTCTGTGTGGGCCAATCTAGATCTTCCACACTGACCTCATCCAATCATTTATGGACCTTACTTTGTGCACTGGGGCACAGTCATGCTAGAATAGAAAATGCCTTTTTCCCAAGCTGTGTCCACAAAATGGAATTGTAGAGCTGTCTAAAATGTCTTGGTAAGCTGAAGCATTAAGATTGGCATTCATATGAAGTAAGGAACCTAGCCCAGACCCTGAAATAAACAGGTGTGTCTCAATACTTTTGTCCATATGGTGTTCATGTATGATTTTCCTCTCTAATTGTGAAACAATATGTGGCAAAAAGTTTCATTCATGTATTATATTTTTTATTACAGACTCCAACGCAAGCGAGTTATCCTAAATGACCATGTGAACGCCATGGTGCCAGTTGTTAGCAAATGTTATTGGCTGCATTAAATTGCTTAAAGTTTTAATTCATTCACATGCATAATTAGTTTGTACCACACATAGATCAATTTGAGTAGCACCTGTAGTACTACACATTTTTTCGATGATTTAATATCTGCCAGTGTGTTGTTACTAAATAATAAATGTAAAGTTAAAATATTTCCCCCAAAAAACTATCCTCAAAATAATGACTACAGAAATAAAATATATAATTCGCATCATGATGTGGTTTCATTCATTGACCAAAACTCATGGAAAATGTAGAAACATTTCTCCTCTGCACTTTTTGACTCTTAGCAGTGTTAGATGTGAGGCGTATCAATATTTAAATATTACTAAAGGGTAAAAATACATTTTTCAAAATTGTTGGCCTGACCATTACACTACTCTCCCCAGCGCAGCTGTAACAGCTTCCATTCTTTTTGGAAGGCGTTTCAAAAGATTCTGGAGAGTTTCTGTGGAAAATTTGTGCCCATGATGTTGGACGGGAAGGTCTGACTTGCAATTTCCGCTCTGTTTCATCCCAAATTTGTTGGATGGGGTTGAGGTCAGGGCTCTGTGTAGGCCAGCCAAGTTCTTCCACACAAAACTCATCCAATCATGTCTTTAGGGGGACCTTGCTTTGTCAGTCATATCAGTCATGCTGGAATAGAAAAGGTTCTTCCCTAAACTGAGTCCACAAAGTTGGATGCATGGCGTTGTCCTGAATGTCTCTATATGCTGAAGGATTAAAATGACCTTTTTCTGTAAGCTAGAGGGCTGGCCCAAACCGTGAAAAACAGGTGTCTATATAGTGTAGCAGTATTTAAAATTTTCTAAAGGGTGAATATGCCCCTGCAAAATGAACTGAGTTGTCCAAATGTACAAGCTGAAGCCTAAACTTGTGGCTTAAATAAAGTCAGATGACTTTGGAGCTAGTTGGCTGAAAAGGCGCTCCCTGGTAACCATGGAAACCAAGAGTAAACTCGAGCCAACACCACCTACTAGTGGCCAGAGTGTAGACGCACATTCTTGGTGACCCAGGAAAAGGCTTGCTGGCATAATATAATGCACTGAAGTATAATATTGATGCACTTTTACTTTTTCACAAGTATTACTCGGTTACAGTTTTATTAAAAAACATTTCCCCGTTCTGTTTAATTGTTCTGTTTAAAGATAAGACATGAAAAATACAATCAGAAATAGACAAGAAACAACTACAGGAACATTACTGTAAAACAAAATAACTGGAACACTGACATCGCTGCGTGCTGTACACGCAGATCAGTAGTGCAAAATGACTTATTAAAGTGGCTTAGTGTTGATGCCAATAAAATAAAAAAATATGCAATAACATAGCAGCAGATGAGGAGGGGATGAGATTTGCATTCAGTAACATTCAGTCAATTCACAGATTAAACAGAAAATGAAGAACAAAAAAGTAAATGTGCACTACAAATGTGCATTTCCCCTCTTATTAACATGTGTGAACACAATGCAAATGTATAGTTTTCTCTTAATAGTCAGAATATTAACTTCAGTAAGCCTGTCCATGCCAGTCTACACCTTTTTTGCCGGTCTACACCTTTAACCTCTCCTTCATATGCAGCATGACGTAACGTAATAAATGAAGTGAAAAAAAACTTGCCTTAAGCCATATAGTTTCACTGATGTATAAAACTTCAGATTTGTGCTCACATTTGAACAACATTTAAAATGAACACGGTTAAACACACGAATGATCCCTGCGTTTACACAACAGATCTAACCAGTGTATATTAATCAGAATATCCATTGTATTTGGGTTCTTTTGCATTATTTTATCATATTGTATTTATTTGTATACACTAAGCCACTTTACTAAGCCATTTTGCACAAGTGATCTGCTGGTACAGTACTGTAATCTTTACATACAGTGTTACACTGTTACATTTTGCTGTCCACATACAGTGTTACACTTGTATGTACACTCATTTTCTTGTCATTGTTTTGCACTATTGTTTATTCTGTTATATTTCTTTATGGCAAGTCTGACATATATAAGGAGTGCTGGTGAAAAAAAGGTGAGGTATACATTCACAGGTGTGTGGTTGTTACTGATACACTATATGGACCAAAGTATTGGGATGCCATAACACCAACATGAACTTTAATTATATTGCATTCAAAAACATAGACTTTAATATGGAGTCGTTCGCACATTTCCAGCTGTAACAGCCTTCGGGTCGTTCCACGAAATCGGTACATTTTCAACTTGGAAATTTTTTTTTTGAAAATCATTTTTTTCTCAATTTTTTAAATATCTCTGGAAAGAAGACATCCTAAAGTGACAATAAATTTTATGGTGCCATCTCAGGCTATTTATTTTATTAATTTTATGATGTGTTATCTACTTCATGATATGATTTATCTGTCAACCCTGTTACGGACAAAATGGTTA
>JBBPDB010000028.1:6253234-6273573 GCA_037974465.1 Brachypetersius altus | reverse complement strand
GACAGTTTGATTTCACAGACGTGTGATTGACTTGAAGTTACATTGTGTTGTTTAAGTGTTCCCTTTATTTTTTGAGCAGTATATATACTATAATATACACACACATATGTATATTTGCGTGTGAAGAGAGAGAGAGAAATGCAGCAGTGATTAGCTGTTTCAAAGAGAGAAAAACATTTCAAATAAACTAGGTGTGTCATACTTCAGAACTACAGCAGAGTTCAGAAGTATGACACACCTATTTTATTAGAAACATTTTTCTCTCTTTGAAACATGTTTTTTTCACGCTCATGCAGAGGTTAAGCCTCATTCGCTCTTCCGTCGAATGAGTTGTTTTGTAAGACAGTTTCAAGATATGAGTCATCATCTTCATCACGAGTCTGAATCAGACCAAAGAGATGGCAAAGATAGAGAAAACATGAACAGCTATACCAAATGAAAGTTATATGTGTGTGGAGAGAGAAAGAGGGGGGTGGGGGAGACAAAACTACACAAAGTAATGCAACATCAGCACAACTCATGCCCCTTCCTGTGTTCCATTCTTGAGACTCAGTAAAACACTTATTTTTATATATTAAATGTAATTTTTATCATTCAAAAACATATTTAACTTACTTTTAACTTATTTTTAAACCCAGAATGCTTATACCTCATTAGCCTAATCTGAGGCCTGTATGATAACATTAACACAGCTGTTAAGGTTATTAGAATGTTACTATAAGCTTGAGGTTTTAGCATTACACATTTATGTGAAGTTTAGAAGATTTCTGCTGATGAACAAGATTCATGTATTCACACACCAGACTCTACAGCTTGTGTGTGTGCTGAACTGCTATGGTGACTGAGAGATATTCAGATGACGTTTCAGAGTTTAAGTCCTCACTAGACTGAATTGTTGATATTTTAATTAGCTGTTTTTAACCCTCCTCAAGCTGCCCGTCTTTCACAGACCTGAAGCGGTGCTTCACTGAGAAGCGTTTGCAGTTCACCACTGCTGTCTCAAACTTACACACGCAGATAAAATAACACTTACTATAGACCTGGTTTTCCAAAAGTAGTTGAACAATATAATTATTATGATACTTTAGTAGGAAATGTGATTTTATTTGACGAGAAGGCCTGGCTCGCAATCTCCATTCCAGCTCCTCCTGGATGGTGCTGAGGTCAGGGCTCTGTGCCCTGTGTGACAGTCAAGTACTTACACACTTATCCAACCATGTCTATATGGAGCTTGCTTTGTGCACTGGGACACAGTCAGGCTGCAATAGAAAAGAGCCCTTTCCCCAAACTGTGTCTAGCCCTAACCCTGAAAAATGACAAACATTTGTGTGTGTATATATATATATATATATATATATATATATAGCTGCTATAAGCTCCGGATGGGCTGCAGGCCATTGCGACCCTCCCCCTCCATTTACACATGAGCTGTCTGTAAATTGTGAGCAAATGTGTGAAATCATTCAGTAGTTTAACTTCAAAAACAGACACAAGTGTACCTCATAAATGCCCTTTCCCCCCATTTCACGCCCGTCCGTCTATTCTCTTTTCATCATTCCCCCGTCTCTGCTCCCGTTTCCTCTTTTGTTTTATTGCTCTTCTCAACGTGACTCCACATTCTTTGTTCTATCTCTTTGTCCTTCTACTGTTTCATTTCTTCTTCTTTCTAAGTATTTTTTTTACTCAGTTCTATCTGCTGTACTATTACAGAGAGAAAGGTGGGCTTCTTTGGAACCTACTGCTCTCCCCTTGCAGGAAACCGAAAACAAAAACATTCCAAGCACAGCAAAGGGTTGATTCTGATTAAAAGTTTTAATTAAAATACGAATTTACCCACAGATTAAAAACAAAAGGCAAAAAAGCAAAATGGAGCTACAATCAGGCACCAAAGATTACATGTTTTTTGTTATTTTCATATATTAACAATTGCGATAACGCAACAATAACATTATTTATTAAGCTATTTACTTGTGTGTTTACTGGATTTCAGCATTTTGAAACATAGGCGAGTAAAAATAGGCCCATCAAAGACTTTCACAGACTGTCTGCACACCAAAGGCTTCTCTTTTTAAAAAAATGCCCTCTTAAACACACACACACACACACACACACACACACACACACACATGTGTACACACACACAATCCTGGTGTATAAAATGGCCACAGAGATAGACACATAAAAGGCAGGAACAGGAGAAAAAGGCAGTAGAAGATTCAGTGTGTGTGTGTGTGCATGTGTGTATGAGTCTTCGCCTGCGTTTGTCTAGATTTTGTCACGCAGTCAGCACCTTAACCACAACTAAAGAAACCAGAAGAGCAGCAAGGACATGTCTCTGCAGCCAAAACGTAAGGGTGACACTTTCATAACACCCACACACTGACAGTATGAGCTAAGACGACCCGCTGAGGGTGATGGGCGTGGCTTCACGAAAAGTTTCTGGCACTTGTGACTGGATAAAGTCTGGTGATTGGCACTGCAGATGAAGATGCACACAAAAGACAGGATGGCGGCACATAAAAATAACACAGGCCTCTGCTTGACAAACGTCAGTCACCTGCATCAGCCTTTGATAGCAGTGCTTTAGACCATTCTTTCAATATATGCTTGATAACGGCACACTCCTTGTGGGAAAAGATGTCACAATAAATAAAGCAGTTTCAGAGTTTCTTTTTTTGCATAATAATACCTCTTAGCATAATATAAGATAATATTAGTGGACTTCTGTTTGTGTTAACCACCTTAATGAAGCTATTCGAACCCCAAAGGTGAGTTTCAGAACAGCACACTGTACAGACTGGAAAAAAAACCACATAGCAGCAATGGAGCTAGAAGAGGCCAAGGATGTGATACAGTTTCTAGCATCTAATTAATAATATCCAAAGAAACAGAGAAAGTATATACATGAAAAAACGGCAGGGATCAGTTTTGATATAGTCTTGATTTTCAGCATTATTTGGATTTACTCCACCACTAAGATGGCACCCGAGCACTCAAATATAAACCAAATAGCTTTCATTTTGGCCAACAGATCTGCTAGCCAAAAAGGAATATCTGAGGAGTAAATATTTGTAATGCTATCTGAAATCTGAAGTTTCCACTGCATACAGTTCTACAGTGGAACTGACCTACACATGCTCTGCCCAGAAATGCACTCTCTAGTTTGGTTAAACAAGATTTGTCCATTTTCTTTTTGCTTTGGCAAATTTGCTCTGGTAAGCTTTTAAACAACAGTTCTGAGAATTTACACAATTTTCAACTTGCCCTAGACAAGGGGAAGACATGATAGTTGATGAAATGTTACATTTTTGCTTAAACGCTAAATGTACCTGTGAGGTTAATGTTGCTAACTAAAAAACAGTGAATTTGTATGAAAAATAGTTGAACTATTTGGCTGATTATTGAGTTGTAGTGTTTGTTGGCAATATTAGCCTCGCTGCTTCAGTTCTGAACAAAGCAAAAACCTGGAAACCAAACATGCTGATCTTCTACTTTTGAGAAAAGTGGGAAATTGTGTCAATTTGGGTTTTTATTTTGCAGAACTGTTTCTTTAATTTTTAGATTGATTGGGATTCTTGCTACCATTATCCAAAATCGCAAAGAATGCATTTGTGGGTGGAGTTTAGATACTAAAGACGTAGGAATTGAGGTTAGGCAGTCCAAAATGGGTATGAAGTCTTATTGAGTACCAGATAGACCCTGATTAAGACTACAGAAGACAAAAGCACACATACATTCGTACACCTGCACACGCACGCTCTCACACACTCTCGCACATAAATTTATGGTTATATACTCCGAGTCTTATTTAATTGTCATTGGGAAAAGCAACTATCCTCTTACTGGTGAGGGTTCATGCAGTACTACACAAAGTGAAATAGAAATAAGGTGAAAAAACTGAACTGAGCTTGTGTATAATCCCCTTCACCTCCCCCCAAAAATAAGATTGACCCAGTGTGTGATGACTGAAAGTCTGGTTGGTATAATGCGCTTCATGGAAGTATGAACTGTACAGAATTTTCCTGTGATGGTTTCTCTGGGTTGTAAACAGATCCAGCTTTAAATGTTCTTATGACTTCAGACCCTTATGTTCCTTATAGGCATAGTTTAACCAAATGTGCTAAAGTGGCCAACAATGACTGGAAACTAGACACCAACTGCAAATACATGGAGTTCCACTGCACCATATAATTCAATGTGTCTGATACTGTTGCGCCCAGATTTCCCCTCAGGGGTCATTAACGTACATCTAGTCTAATCTAACCTAATGTCACTTTTGTAATTGGTAGAAATTTGCTCTTGTGTATTGTTTGCAACTTTAGCCTTTTCTGGCTGAACTATTCCTTTAACTCTTTCAGCCCTCTCCCTCTGTTCTTTCCAGTCCTCCTCTCCAGAACGTGATTCTAGCGGATGTACACGTCTCTACTCCACTCCTCTTGGTTTTGGTTGCGGCCCACTGTACTCTCACCCGCCTCCGGGTCTTGACAGTAGCGCTCCCTCAGCTTGCCCCGCCCACGCTGATGCTGATTGGTTGTCGGCGGTGCTATGTTGAGGTTCTCCTGATCAGGCTCTGCACCCTCATCCTCCCAGGATGCCTGTCGGGGGGCATGGTGGGTTGGGTTCAGGCGGCCACGGCAGGAGTCCGGTTCCTCGTATGGATCTGTCTCCATGTCGTCGGTGTAGGCAGAGTCACGACTGCCCTGCGTCTCAGAATCAAAGGTGTCCTGTCGTGACAAGCCCCGCCCCCCTGCATGTAACTGGCTGCGTGAGGATCGCAGTGGCTGCTTGCCGCCCAGGTCGGTCTGGTAGTCCTGGAGGCCGGAGCGCTCTGAGCCGGACAACTCCCTCTTCTGCTCACTGTGCACCAGAAATGGCCCCTGCAATGGCAAGCCAGGGCCCCAAACCACACGCAGCATCCAATCAGCATGCAAAGACACAAAAAGAGAGCAGAGCAGGCAGCTGGTTAGTCAGCGGGTTAGCCTTCAAATTTAAGTCATACATGTTATAACACTGCATTTCCAGTCACGAACATGCTGAGCTTGTACCTTTTTGAACCCTTCTACGCTAGAGAACATTGTAACCCTAGTGAGCCTTTTACATGAGACTCAGATCATCAGAAATATGTACAAAAGTACAGCATGGTTCTGAGTAACACCTTACTGAAGGCCAGTGTTTACAAGGCTACATTACATCTACATAAGCTTTTTCTGACAATTCTATAAAGACACAAATCTATGTAGACATTTATAAAGGCTTATTCCAACAAGCATCAGTTTTATAGCACTTGCTGAGGTGAAATGACTACTTAAGATTGTTGGAATAAATCTTTATTGAAGTAAACGTAGGTTTATGTCAGTTGTCATGAAAGGCTAAGGAGTCAAAGAATTATAAAAACCTTCTTTATCTGTCCTGCTTGTTACAATACAGCCAAGAGGATCAGAATTAAGTAATTACGGGGTAAAATAAGGGACAAGGTAAGATTACAGACAACCTCAAATCAAAATGTACCTTGTTCATAATTTAGGATAATCTTAACCATAATTTAGGATATGATAATCTTTTAAAAGACATAATTCTTGAAATGTGTGAAAAAAACACAGTACAGAAAGCAATTGTGCAGTGATTTTTGTGAGATCATTTATTTCTGTCTGTAAATACTCCCCCCTCCCCTTTGGCCCATATAACAAAATGACTACAGTGTCTGATGCATATTTGTCATTTTTTAGAATGAGACTAGATGAGAGAAAGGTTTTGTAATGTTACTTTAGAAACAATTAGTTGGGCTGTTGTGACAAAGGGTGAATCAATTTAATACCAGCCAGATAAATTTGAATGTCTCATAATGAAATAAAGTATGTATGTAAAAACCATAGGCATCTAATTCAGTGTATTACAGTGGAAGAAATAATCATGGAAATGACAGTGACTATGACAGACCCATGCACTCAAGGTAGGCAAGCAGGCTCTTCTTCCTCATATTTTAACCTTAAATGATGTTTTAAAGATCCAGGAAACAGAGCCTTCAGATTTCCCCCGTGTTCCTGCATGCCAAACAAGGAGGCTGTGGCTAGAAAGTCATGCTTCAGGTAACTGTTAGTGATGATATATGACGTCTTAAATTAAGGAAGTATCACAGTGGTATCACAATTGGATCGAAAATGGATTTTCCAAGCTCACAGGTGACATGCTGTTACTATACTGCTATCCAGACCTACCACCACTAGGTAGTTTCTGCTTCTATAAACATGTCAACAAGTTTAAATGTAAAATCCTCCTTACTAGACCTTTAAAGCTGCCAAGTTCACGTAATAGATTTAAAGGAAGACCGAAGGCACAGAAGCCATCAGTGTTCATTAGCGCCCTCTGGTGTTCGTGTCGAGAATAAATTGTAATAAATTGAAATGAAACTGGTGTGTGAGAGGAAATTTCTCTGTGTTGATATACTTTGGTTCTGTGCATATGAAAGGATAAGGATCAGAGTCTAGTTCACATAGCCATCAGATTGCTCACATTCTTGTTTCCCTTATATCTTGCTGCCATGACGACAGCTCTCTTGTCTCTATGACAACTGTTAAGGTGGAGACTGGGCAGATGCTCATTTTTTTGTTGAAACTGCAGTGAAAACACACACACACTAACTCACGTGTGTGCACGCAAGCACGCACAAGCACACACACATACACACACACACACACACACACACACACACACAGTGATATAACTTTGGTAAACAACATTGGCGTCTGCATTCGCACTAGGTTAGGATAAAATCACAGTGTTAATAAGGTAATGAGGCAAGCTTGTTTTGTAGGGCTGGTGCCGTGGCAACGCTGAAAGGGGCAGGGATCTAGCCTACGTTTCCCTGACAACAAAGGACCACTGGAGAGGCCAGGCAGGCAATGTAATGTCTGCAGGGGAGGGGCAGACAGCTGGGTTTGTATTTGTATGAGTCGATTATATGTGTTTGTGTAATTCATGTGTTAGAGAGATAAATGTGTATGGGAGATGGCACCAGTATCAGAGGAGACAAACAAAAAGTTGTGCTTGCAGATCTCGATCTGTTGAGCAGCTGTGTGTACTTTTCTCCATCATGTACTTTTCTTCATGTCACTGAGGAAGAGAGCAGTTCCACCCCACTCCCCTGCTGTGTGTGTTACACCCTCCCACCCCGTTAGAGGGCATGCTCTTCCTCTCGGCCCTCCCGCTCAGGGGCAGAGCCGTCCAGGAGCTCCAGGTTGCGGCGCAGTGAGGTCAACACCTGTACCTGCAGGTTGGAGACGGGCTCGGGGGACGCGGCCAGTGCCGCTGTGGCCATGGTGCGGTTCAGCAGTGGGTTAGGGGGGTTGCTGCTGGGAGGGTGCGTGGCCTTCCAGTAAGCCTCCAGATAATCAGCCAGGTGCTCACATGCGTCCTCCAGCTGATTTTCATCTAATATAATATCAAAGAGCTCCTGAGCAGAAAACAGTGGAAAAATTTGTGGTGTTAATGTGAAACATTTGGAGAAGTTTCCACATTAAAACATGTTCATCAAATATTCCAACACACATGCACGCACTCACACACATATACACACACACATTACAGGTGCATAAATATCTGGCAGTATATTCAATAACAATTCTTTAGGAAATGACTTTCATCACAGTTTAATTTTATATGAGACAGACAGACAGACAAGAATAAGTTTGCACAAATATATGCAACTGAGTTCGTTTTACTTTATTGAACAAAAAAAAAAAACAAATACTCACAGGGGGGCATTGTGCTAGTTTGTCTGCTGCCACCATTTGCACATTCAGATGTTTGGCCTGAGATTTACCCCTGGACTTAATCAGCCTTTGCAATACCTAAAGGAAAGAGAGGAGAAGAGAGTGTGAAAAAGAAAGAGACAGAGAAAGAGAGTATGAAAGAGAAAGAGAGAGAGCACATAGGACAGCAAGACAGAGAGGGGGAAAGAGTGAAGATCAAATACCACATGTCTGAAGCAGGAGAGCAAGAAAATGTTTATGTTTGTATTTGTTTGTGACTGAGCAGAGTGCAAGTATGTGTGTGTGTGTGTGTGTGTGTGTGTGTGTGTATGCGTTTGTTGTGGTTACCTTTGGGGAGGCAATCTTAATGTAGACTATTATAGGAGCCAGTGATGTTTTGGCAAGTTGAGATGGATGGTTAATGGTGTCAGCGTCCAGAGCTACTAGCTGCAGAGTCCGAGCCAACTCGAAAATTCTCTCGATCTCACTCTGCACCTCGGCTAATGAAGACAGAGAAAGAAATTGACACTCTAACACTCATATAGTCATACGCAAAAGTCTGGCCGTCCCTGTTCAAAGGACATGTTTTGCTGAAGTGAAAATACGTTCTTTACAAATAACACACTAATTACTGTTTATATACTGGGAAAAAATAATACAGAAAATATAGCCTGTGCAAAAGTTATGGTACATTCTGTTTTCACAAATAATAAGAAATAATGCACCAAAATGTACAGAAAAATGCACTATTATTTATAGTGAGAGTGTATTAATGTATTTCCACTTAGAAAATCAACAAAACGTTATTTGACCAGGGATGTTCAAACTTGAACATACACACCCACTGAAAAAAAAGTAATTGACTTGATTCATTATTTTCACATGAATATCAGCACAGTTCTTGCTACAAGTGAGTAAACTGTAAGATGGACAAATGATTTGAATCAAGTAAATTCAATGCAGCACTTTTTTCAGTGCACACAAACAACATACACAGAAATCTGTACTGTAAATGCATGTTAATCAAACAAAAAACAACTCTTTCAGAGAGAAAGTGATGAGTGGTGTTCATCACAGACATAACACACTGCAGTTTTAATGAAAGAAAAACACATTTTTACTTTCAAGTACCAATGCCTCTCAGAAACTCAAATGCTGTGGTGTGTTAGTATCATGCATGAGGAGGTTATCATGGTTAGACCAGAGGCTCCAAGTCCTGTCCTTGGCGGTTTCAAGCCAGGCCACATTTTTGTCAATTCCTTCACCCTCTTAGAACCTTCTGGATTTTGTTCTAGGAGGAACCAGTTTAGGAGTCACAAAAAGGTGCCGGCAGATTAATCGAAACTTTTAATGAATGGCTCCAAAAATTGTTTTTTTTTTAAAAGACTTGCTAATAACCTTTATTTTTAAGAGTGTGTGGCTGTACAGATGTATAGTTGGTGTCATATGAGTCTCTATGTGTGCTTCACTGGTTGTGAGCGTGTTTGCGAGCACTGGGTTTAGATATTGTCAATTTTCATTTTCTTTTTATCGATGGGCATTAGAGATTGCATAATGGCCTCGATGGGTATCAGTATGGGGCTTATATAAGCAGGAAGCACTGGATCAGATATTGGGGGAAATTATGAATCTGATCCAAACCAGCCTGAAATATCACACACTCCCAGCAGACTATAAGACCAGCTCTACCGGCAGTGATGCGTTCTAAGAAACAATAAAAGCTACAACACTCTCTAAAACCTAAGGCCCGGAAAACATCAGGCTGACTAGACAGAACTGATGCCAACTAAGGCTGCCTTCCATCCACCACCACCTCCTGGGAAATCTACACTTAAACACATTGCGAAATTACATCTGATTGACAGCACACATACATTCAATGTGCCTCTGTGAAAGAGAGCCACTGTCTACAGTAGTGGTTGGCAGTGGTTTGTAAAACTTTAAAGCTGAAATAAGAGAGCATACTACGTTTTATTTCATGTTGTGTGTTATCAGAGCACTTTCAGAGTGTTATGTTTGTACATTTGAGTTGAATGCCCATTCTTAGTCATAAAATGTTGCAGCTTGCACTGTTGTTGAGGGCTGTTTTCTTGTGTAGCCCTCTTTCTGGTATTCTTTTGTCTACACGTCTGGTTATCCTTGTTGCCGACTGATGATGCAATGGATGGCCAAAATATGTGCCATTTTCAGTTCGCTATCTATAAGGGACAGTTGGCCACTGACGCTCACCAGTGGCTTGATGGCTTGGTGTTTCCCAGGCCTGACTCACACTGCTCAATATAAATGAATATATTTTTGAGCCACATGAATATACTGCATAGTATCACACACATCCTTACACTCTTAAAAATAAAAGCTCCTGAATTATTTTTGGCATTGAGTTATGGTTTCGGGGGGAAGAAAACCTTCATTATTAAAAGTTATTATTAAAATATTAGTAAAAGTGATTTCATAAAGCATCCTTCAGCAGCTAAAAATATTTTCCCCTGAGCATCACTCAAAAGAACCCTCGTTAGCAGCTTTACTTTTAAGAATGCAGTCTCAGTTCTGTCCGTTGAATTCTTTCACTCATTGATTAAGCATGCAGCAGGCATGTTAAGAGCCTCAAATAAAACATAAAAAGGGTGTGAAGGTTGGATGGATGAATGGACAGATGGATTTCGAGGTGTTTGAGGAGAGATGAGTGAGATGAAGAGATACGTACCCAGTACGTCTGAGGTGGAGAGAGAAAGGAAGGATAACGGGGGGAAGAAGGTGCAGTGAAAAGAGACAGGTGGATAGAGAGTCAGAAAGGTAGAATGAAAAAGAAAGAAGAAGCTGATCAGGCATAACAGCTCACTGGGAAATGTCGCAGAAAAATGCTCAGGAAAACACTGAGAGAATGTCCACAGAGGAACCACAAGACAGTCAGGAAACTTTCAAAAGCCTTTGGGAGAAAACAGATGATCTCCACAGTTCAAACGTTTACACATTCACCTTTTATAATAGTTTCACTTTCCACAGAACACCAAGAGTGCTGTGTAGTACGCTGACACTATCAATTTGTAAGTGTGACCATCTTACCCAAACTGGATCTGGTACTGGAACGCTCGATGATGGTGTGTTTGCTAGGGTTGTTCAGGACAGAACGTTTGGCAAGCGAGATATCTGCTGTCACCCTGGTGATGGATATTCTGGAATACACAACAAAAATAATAGAATTACTATACTATAAAAGTTACTATAAATCAGTGGTTCCCAACCTGGAGTCTGGGCCCCCCTTAGTGGGGTGCTAGAGATCACAGGGGATGCACAGAATTGTGTCTGCATTGAGTTTACCAAAATTATAATTGTATACATTAAATTCTTAAAGAGAGAAACATAAAAGTGTGTGTGTATGAGTATAAGAGCAAAAACCTACAACCACTGTTTATTCTTTGCAAATAAAAGTTTGTAATTATCACTTTATTCTTTTTGTGCATCTATGCGTGTGTGAGTTGAGGGCCTGGGCTTGTCTTGGACACAGGCAAGGGGGGCTTCAAGGAAAAAAGGCTGGGAACCACTGCTATAAATCACAGGTACAGAATATGGAATATACCACAGCCAACATTGGCATGACATCATAGTGGTTGTTCCTATGGCGGCAGCATTACAGTGATTTATGGTGCATTCGCATCCTATGGGAATTATGGTAAATACCAGAAACCGACTTAAAAACTGCAAATGAACACCCCCTCATGTCGTGATTTCCACTGGGGACTTGGGTTGCTGAGATGAGATCAGCTTTGACATTTCAACATGCCGGAGAGCGAAGAACACAAACAAGCAACCTTGTGGCTGACCTGTGACACTATTATACATTTACATAAAAGCTAGATTTGACATGTGTTCTATATCTAAAGCTTTCAAACATTTTCTGAAAAATCAGTAGCTTTTTGAAGTTTCCCACGATGCTTCTCTGCTACGTATTGGCACCAGTAACAGCTCAAGACAAAAAATGGGTCCACCTTGTTTTTTCTTTACTGCGACAACAAAAGCACTTCAACACAACAACGCACTCGTAATTTCCACATTACATCTGGAAAGGATCATCTTTCCCATTGCACATAAAAGCATAATATTCTGTTACGCCTAACAACCAACAGTATTATAACATCATAATGGCTGTTGTTATAGCACCAGCATCATGGTGATGTATATTCTGCGTAAAAACATGGCAACAGCCTCAAGATTGTGATGTCAGCTCATCTAATGTCATTATACAGATATGGCGTTTTGCCTTCGTGCTTTATAGCCCTTGTGGTGTCGTTAACCCAACTGGCATCTCTTCACAACTTTGTTTATAAAAGAGTATAGACATATGTTTGTCAAACATTTTCACCTCTCTTACTGACCACAGCATTTTGTGTGACATTAGATTTAGTACTAAGTATTTCTGGAGACTTCTATTTTGAATTTTATTTTGACTTGTATTATATTTTACATTGTTCTCGTCTTTTTGCCTTTGTCGTAGCATGAGCAATAAAAAGCACACCAGTCTGTGTAGGGGTGTGAGTGTTGTGCTTTTGGGATGTGAAATTGACTGTACCATTAAAAACGTACCTGCCCTCGAATTTGTGTTTCAGGAAATCAAAGAGAGCTTTCTGCATCATGTCAGTCACCTGAATAAAAGTGCACGCGCACACACACACACACACACACACACACACACACACCACACACACACATAGGAATAGGGTAAGCATTATGACATTTCTACATAGAGACACAACAGAAATACAGTAAATGTTAGACACATGATGAGAAACGGGAGTGGGTGGTAGTTCTGTTTTATATTTACCGAGCAGTAAGCATCAGAATGAATGAAACAATGATATATCTGTGTCTGTTTGAGATTCATGGCTAGTCATAAAACTGGGCGTGGTCTCAGATGCCCAGGCCTAATGATGGTTCTGTCTTTTGTGAAGTAATATTTTTGTCATACTGTCCTCCCCTTCTTATTATAAACATACAATACATAACCATATATAACCATACATAACATGTGAAAAAAGGCAATTGTAAAAGACCTTTCAGAGAAGCCCTGAATTCATCAAGACTCACTAATTTACTACATTTAAACTATTTGCATCTACAGCTTTTCCAGCTGCTGCTGTTAGCATTTCTTTAGCGCTGCTTGACTTTCTGCTTTTTCTTGCTTCACTGATCTGAGTTGCCTACATTTAATTTTAGAGCACGCCAGCATGATGCAGACCATGCTAATTTAGATTTAGCTGTGGGTGCTGAGTGGACTGAATGCATTCAGTATGTATGAATCAGGTTTCAAGTTATATGGTCTTACCTCATAGCCTTTGAGTGAGGGTCCCACAAGGATGATGGGTCTCATAGAAGGCACCACGTCATAGGGAGGAACATGCTCCATCTGTGAGATCACACACACACACACACACCCACACAGATACAGCATTAGACGCTTACACAACACACCTACTCTTGACACAGAATACTGTCTAATAAAAGGTCTGCCATCCCTCCTGGCCCTGGATCTACTTAGTTTCAGCACACCTGGTTCACATATTCAGATGCTTCTGAAAGCTTTCATTGCTCAAATCAGGTTTGTTCAGTTAGGACTGAAAGGAAACTCTCAATGATAGTAGATCACCAAGAGTGGAACTGGGAACCCCTGTTCTAGAGCATGAATGAGTGCGCGAGAGAGGTGTAATATGACAGCAGTTTCTTTCACTTTTTCATATAATTTACACTAATATTTTATTAATAACATGATAATACTTATAACGGTATCCTTGTTATGTTACTGTTGACCAAAAAGTGGTTAAACTAGGAATTTTGGACAATTACTAAAAATGCTAAACAATAAAAGTAAACGTAACTGGACACTGACAAAGTAGAGGTGGGCAATTTGTAAAAAAATGTTACCACAATATTTTTTCTCAATGCACAATATTTTCACAATGCACGGTAATTATGAGAAATGTAGTTTTGGAACAGACTGAACATGGGAACAGACTGAAAAGTGCCCCACTAACTTTCTTCAACAATTTAACAGCAATTTACTAAATCCAATTAAACATTTTAAATTTTAAATTAAAAATAAACATGCAAGGACTGACAACTGCCACCATGTGCCCATTTATAAATACTGTCATATTGCCCACCCCAACACAAAACAGTGCAGAGGTTTCAAATGTACTAAAATACTTCAATAGAAAAGGTGAACAAGGTAAAAGTAAAAGGGAACCTTTCAGTTTATTTCTTTATTCAAGTAATCAGGACAAATTGTGATGTTGAAACCAATTGAACTGAGGGTTTACAAGAATCCCCTCCCACTCAAATGCCCTGTTATGTAACATCTGATTTAAATGTCCAGCTGACAAGAACTGGAAACAGTGTTTTTCATTATCACTTTCAATCTGAAATTTCTTTTTGCTTGTACAAAAATCCACATATGCAACCAGTATAATGACTCTGGGCCGGTGTACACAGGTGCGTTAGCCAGAGAGGCAGGTGGTGGTGTGGGTGGGATCCATTCAATGTGTTGCACGCTCTAATACAATCAAACATACTGTCAGGATGAGTCTGCATCATCCTGAGGTATGATTTGTGTGTCTTTGTGTTCGCTGGGAGTAAGTGTGAAGAGGCTCCTCCACATTATCTCAGTGATGTGCAGCAAAGAGAAGACGCAATTCCCCCATGCTTCCTGTTTGACACTAAATTTCGAAAGGTTACTATATGCCTACTCTATTTCTTTTATAGAGCAAAGCTATAAAAGGACAATTTTAGTTCCCTCAAGAATCATTTTTGCAATTGAGGTATGTGTGTGTGTGTGTGTGTGTGTGTGTGAAGAGTTTTTCAAATGAGCTTTACAATAAGACAACCCTTATAAAGGGTTGATAAATGATTTATAATTGGGTTTCTAATTATGTTGTAGGCAATTTATAAATCATTAATAAGCAATTATAAACAAGTTATAACAGTCATACACTGATACAAGGTCACTTCATCATAAATTTGTTAACATGCTACTACCATTAAAACACCAGGTCTCACCAAGTAGTGGTATAGCTTGTTTATAATTGCTTATTAATGCCTATTAACGACTTATAAACTGTCTGGAACCTAAATAATTTATAAGCCCTTTATAAGGACAGTCTTATTGTAAAGTAGTACCGAGCTTCACATAATGTAAATCCTTTATAAGGATACATGTATACATTCTGGTGCCTATTTTGTAACTGTCCTCAATACCCATTGTTAATACATGTTATTTTTTACGGAAGGATATATGCCATGGTTATCTCAGATGCTCATGAGTAGTTCATTCATGAAGAGGAGTTCATAAAAATACTGTTGGCAGTAATGGTATAACAAAACCATCCTGTACTATGACCTACAGATACAAAAAGCACTACATTTAAGTAATTTCACTGTATAAGTGCTAAACTCAGGCTTTTTAAAAACTGAAATCCAGCAGAATATATTTACAAATTTTGCATTTGTAACATAAGAAACAAACAGCTCATGGTCTGTGTGCTGTTTGCAAATGTTTTAGCACCCCTGGCCAAATGACATGTGCATCCACCATAGAAAACACACTTTCATAAACACATTTTGCACCTTTTAATAAAAACCCTGTTTAACTGCAAATAACTTACATTTTGCTTTTGCATAAAATAAATTCCATGTTAAAGTACGTTCCCTATAGAGGAAAATCAGTGAAACATGATTTGACTGGGGATTTTCAAACATTTAAAAGGTCAGTATGTTAACATTCTACTGACTGTAAAAACATACCTATACATTATTATGCAATATTACAAAAATGACTTGATAATAATTAGGTATACAGGATGATCTAACATAGCTTTCGTGCTGACCTGCAGGCATAATTTGAGATAATAGAACAGAAGATGTATAATTAACGTGACAGTGTTGCTGCTTTGAGTACCTCTGATTGCTCTGATAACTAGACTTTTCATTGCATCTTAAAGGATCCAAGTACGTGACTTTTGAGTGTGCATAATAAGAGCATGATGACAGGAAAAGCTGAATTTAGTCCGTGTTCCTGTATCAAAATATCTCCAAGCTCAGACACAACAGTGGGTGTGCTCATTTAACCCCCCTCAGATGTTGAAAAGCAGTGCTTTCATTCATCTGTCATTTCTAGTGTCTGAAATATGAGTCATATCAAGCTGTAGGATAACTGATTGTCTTTGTAGGTGTGTACAGTAGGGGGGGGTGGTGAAGAACATTCAGTGGGCTGGAGAAGTTTGGAAACCCGTGGTGAAAGGACTTGAAAAACTGTGACCTTCTTCCTCACCACACCAGCAAGAGAATGTTAGGGAATGCAGGCAAAGCTTTACTAACAGGGTAACACTCCAAGACTCTGATCTCTTGTTAACAGCCAAAAACAAGAGATGAGAAAACACAGAAAGACAAGCACAAAGACATGTGGAGGAGGCTGAAATGTTAAAAAGTTCTCTGCTGTGGTGACTCACCGACTTCTGTTTCTGTTTGGCTGGGCCACCTAGCATTTCACACACACATCCGCACCGAGGGAGAGAGCAAGCAAACACAAACAAACAAACAAACAGAAGCACAAGGCACATGAGGTTATCAGCAAGCTGTTAATATGTTTTAGGAGGCTGTGAAATACCAACAACATTCTTCAAAAAACTGAGCCATCATGAAAAGGTTGGCTCCAATTTAAGGCTTCTAGGTGACTAATGCTAGATACATTCTGAATGCAAGATGACACTCTTGAAATCTGCAAGAAAGTAAGTCTACAATTAAACTTCAGCAATGTTATAGAACAACAGGAGCTCAGTCTATGCCCTCCATGGCGAGGCTTGCTGGTTTGTGGGGGACGTTTTGTTGAGGCTGGCAGTATTATGTTTCATGTCAAAAACCCAGCAATGTTAGTTTGCATGTAGCAGAATTTTTTTTGTTTGTTTGTTTACCACAAGGCAGCAATTCCTCATAAAGAAAACCTAGGTCTGGAGTTACAGGTATGAGGATGACAGTGTCTACAGAACCACAACATGACTTTAGAGGTAGGGATGTAGGTCAAAGAAGACAGCGCTAGGAGTCAACAGTTTACTGCATATCAGCAAGTTCCCTCCAAGTTTATCCAGACATCAGCATTGAACCAGCTGTTTAGGAACTGAGATCTTTACTAGCCTGTTCAAAACTCAGGGGGCCAAGCCTTAAGATGCACACAGTCGCAGTGTGTTAAGATCACTGGATGTAAGGAACTGGACATATGGGTAATTGATGCATCAGCAAAACACACTTGCAAGAAAACAAACGTTTTTGAAAGCAGCATACGTAAAACAGATGCTTGGTTAGAGCTGACTTTGGGAGTTAGTCTGGGCATTCCCTTCCCTGTTGCGCGCTTGGATGAAGGTTATCACTACGGTTACCTTCTTAAAGAAAGGCAGACGGGGTATGGTGCCCTGAGGGGAGGTGACACTGCCGGCCACGCCTTTGCGGTCACGCGTGTCGACAGGCTCTGCCTCCTCAGCTTCCAAATCCGATGAGTCATCATAAACCGCTGAAGTCATATCAGCTATGCAGGGGGGCCAAATTTGATGAAGGGGGGTGTATTTGATGAAGAAAGAGACAAAGAGTCAGAAGAGAAGGTGGGGAAGGATAGAGAAAAGTGTAGACAGGAGAAAAGAGAGGGAAAGAAGAGCAACATGATGTACGCCATGAGCAGTCTCTGACTCAGAAACATGGGTAAGGAAATCGAGACAGAGATTGAAAGCTATAAGCTAACGAAGGAAGAGTTGCACTTAGAGAGATGGAATTGTGCTCATAGAACAACGAAAAAGCTATGACAGATATGATATACCACAGAGAGACAGAAACCAAACAAAAAATTAAAAGTGATGATAGAAAGGAAGGCTCAATAAAGAAAACGAGAGAAATAAGTATAGCTAGAGGCATAGAGACAGAGAAAAAGACATAGGATAAGTGAAAGAGGATGGTATAGAGGGGGCAGAAAAAGGGTTGGATTCCCCAGGATCGCTTTTGAGGAGGTTGTATATTTGGTATTCTGCTCATGTGGTGAATTGTTGGCATGGTTCTCAGGAAAGGAAGGTCCATATCATATCTCCATAGCAGCATAGCAAACCAAAACACACTGCCATTTCCTGTGAGTGTACCTGTTCCAGGTGGAGTGGGCCTGCGGGTTCCTGAGGCAACATCCAGACTAGAGCTCCCACCAGACTTGCTGAAAGAAGGAAGACACAGAAAGGGAACATATAACTAAATGAGCTCATTCTTTCTAGTTTTTACATAGAAGAGTCTGATGTACTACGTTTACTCCCTCCTGTTCATACAGTATACATATGCTAGCTACGCTGTAAAACCAGACCATGAAGAAATCAAATAGCCCATACAGATTCTAAAAAAAACAAACTTTATCTGTCCAACCCTCATCCAGATCTTCAATAAGAACAAGTAATTAAGGAGTAGTATTTAAGGATACACATTTTCCCACTATAGGTAGCAACAGGGCTGGTGCTTAAAAAGCAGACATAAATTGGAGCCCTGTCTACATAAATTGGAGCACAATGTCCCCAATTTTGCAGAAGCTAAATGAAGATGTAGTTTGGTTGGATGAAATTTGGTTTTTGTGATGGATGAGGTTTTTGTGATATTTGGGTGGCTATTTGGATGACTGTTGAATTCCAGTGTTAACGACATTATCATCATACTTCTAGCATTGAACAAAGGCAGAAAAAATGGATTACAAACATGTCTTGGCATTTAGGGTGGGTGGAAAACTGTGCAAATATGATTCATTTCTTTAAATGCTGTCTGCTGATACCTGGAGCTGAGGCGGTTCTGTCTACTTCTCTGCTCCTGCAACTGACGAGTGCTTTCCAGCTTTACGGGACTGGGGATGAATCCCACCTCACACCCTTCCTTCACCAAACGCCCTATCCACCAGTCATTATTATACTTCTGTTGGCAGGAACACACACACACACACACACACACACAGAAATGCACATCATACTTTTAGCCATGAACATACACTAGACTAATATTAACAATGCAAGTGTTTTGCCCCTGCTGGAGATACCTCAATACAAATGTGTGAGGGTCACTAATGTGAAATCGCACCTTGATTGAAATGACCATATAATTGTATTAGAAGTTTCCAACTGACAGGTAAGCTTACTAATACACAAACAACCGTTTTGAAAAAGGGCCCTGTGAAAGCAATTAGTATTGGAAAAAACAGCAGGGAAATACAGGCCTAGATAAGAGGCGGCACTGACCTCTTTGATGTGCAGGAAATCTTTGGCTTCAAATGAAATGGCCATGCCCTGCACCGGAACATCATCGTTAGGACCCGCATTGTAACCAACATTAGTCCTCACAGCAAACGCAACTGGCTTCGTCTGTGAAGAGAGGAGCAGAGACCCAGAGAGGAGGCCTGAATGCTTATAAATAATAACAACAAATAATAAAATATGGCAAGAATAATGTTCTAAATCTAAAGCCTCAGTACTAGCTGCTGAAAACAGTAAAAATGTTTATTAGCCTTTGGGGAAGACAGTGTTCATTTCAACTATACTGTCAGTGACTTGCAGTAAGAATCCAAACGACAGATCTTAGAAATGCCAACCCTGTCTAATTAGAACTGCTAATTAGAAGACAATATTTGAGAGTATTGATGGCCATGATTAAATTCCCCTAATGGCCTTGGCTCAGCTACTGTTCAGTTATTCATTGTAAGACTTAATGTTCAGTAATAAGAGAGTGAGGAACAGATTTTTGGACCAACACAGAGTCCCCATATCAGATCCAGGTGTCACTGTAGATGATGCACCAAGACTCGATATTCGTGATGAGTCACAGAGTGAAAGAGGATGGAAAAACAGGACAATTAGAATGGAGCGCCAGAAGCAGAAGAAATTAGCCAGAAAGAGAGAGAGAGAGAGAGAGAGAGAGAGAGAGACAAAGAGAGAACTACCTTGGCTTTCTCAAGAGTGGCCAGTGCTTGTCTGTCAGCCTCTTTTCTCAAGGCCTCAGGATCCTCCTCCAGAGACACATCAGAATCTGAGGGACGACTGGTGTAGGAGTCCGCCGAGCCCTGAGAGAAAACAGAGAGGGAGCAGTGATGATTTTAGACGATTTTTGTAATCTAGTGCTCAGAAGTTTGGAATCAATTAGTATTTACGTCTTTATGTTATACAGCATAATTACATTCCATAAATATTACAAACCAGACACCAAAGGGTCTGTAAAGATATGACTGGGCAATTCAACCATAATTCTTGTTACCAAAAGCGTGTCAGTACGTCTAGGGTTGGAACTAACCAACTGAAAGAGTGAAAATGTGAAAAACTATTCAAATGTTATATATTTATCGTTATTGCTAAGCTTGTAATATATGATTCACAACAATAGCCTATTATTATTATTATTATTATTATTATTATTATTATTATCACCATTGACTGATATTATTCACAAAAAACATCACAGGTGTTTTCATTGTTAAACTGGTGTCACGGGTGGGGGGGCTAACCCCCAACCCGGAGCTACCTCGGAGTACAGACCAGGCTGGCAGGCAGA
>JBBPDB010000028.1:6222901-6239009 GCA_037974465.1 Brachypetersius altus | reverse complement strand
TCACCTCAGCGAGGGAAAAGTGCACTACTCTGCCTCTGATTGGCAAACAATGGAAATGTACTCAATCTAAGCCAATCATCGCCTTCTCAGTTACACCACGTTTACAGACACACGAATCATCATCACTGGTTATGTGTCCCGCCCTGGCCCTGAACACACACACCCCCCAGAGAAAGAGAGGTGCTATGGCTGAGAGAGACGCTGCTTGCATGAAAACTGCTTCGGTGTTCTCAGTTATAGTAACGCGCATTTTTTGTCAATAACGGTAACAGCGTTGTAACGGGGGAAACAGTCATTCGTTTGATTACTCGTTACTTAAAAAAGTATCGCCGTTAGTAACGTTGTTTATTTATAGCACCATTATTCCCATCACTGATGATATGTCACATACCATCTGTCTGAGATTGCTTAAAAATTCAACTGGTTGGAAGCAAGTGTGATGATTTAGACCTGCAATTTGCAATGTGATGCCTAGAAGTTTTTTATCTTCATATTCAGTAGCAAACAGAAGCACACTCCAGACAAGAAAAAATCTCTTGAATATGTGTATGTGTATATCTTACATGTACAATCATTTCTATTTTACTTTCTCCTTCTGGCTGCCTTTCTCTGTACGCAGACACAGATGCATATACGCAGTCCTGCCATAAACTAGCCGGTAATTGTGTGGCCTCAGCTGTGACATATTCATAAAGGGTGAAGTGATGTTTTGTTGTGCAGCTGCCGCTTAAGGCCATGATCAAACACTAGTCTGTCCTTTATCTGCTGCTCATGGCCAGCCAGCGAGCAGGACGTTATTGTCTTATCCAGCACTGCTGAATGTCTGTGTGCATGTTACATATTTAGATGTGTGTGTTTGATAGTGACCCTGATCTATAACCCTGGCTGTTCCGGGTACCCAGTGGCTCCAACATTACTTCCATGGGTCAACACACACCAGCACGTGCGTGTACAAACACACACAAGCTCACGCAGGTCCATTTCCCTTCTGCTCTTCCTACAGCGCAGCGTGTTGGGGGAGATTCAGAGCCCCGGTCACCATGGCAACCTGGGCCGGTATAACAGCACTACTGTGTGTCTATGTGTGTTCATCTGTGTGCACACGCGTGGGTGTGTATGGTACCAAGGGCTACACTGTTTTTTTCCCCAGTGCTTTTAGCTGCCAAAGATGGGGGAGCCACACGTACATACTGTACACACTTGCTCAGGCAGATTATGCAAACCAACATCTCTGTAACTGTTTAGACATATAATAACACTCTTTCAATTGTAGACACGAACATTTCCATGCCCTGTCAATGCAGAATATATCCTTCTCCATGTGTTACTCTGTAGCTGCTTTAACGAATAGGCTGAATTCTGTGCTTTGGTCCATCTGGATCAAGTTCATACAATTCAATACAAAAAAGGGAGATCTTTGGAAAACTGAAAAAGTGGATGCTTTGAACCAACTTGATTCAAATGGGCACATCAATTCCATCTGTATAGAATATATAGCAAAATCGCATTTTTTTGTCTCTCTGTTTACTTACTTTTGGCAGTGATTGACAATTTAGTGATGTGGAAATGACACGCCTGTTCGAGTGCATCACTTGTCTCAGTGCGAACACTAATGTCAAAGTCATAGTAGGCTACAGTACGACCGCCTGCCTTCATCTTGGCTCTGGAAAGCTGAGGCACAGATGGTGGGTCTGGAGTTATGCATTGCGTATGGACCCCTTCTGTGGCCATTCCTGCTGTAGAGTAGGAAACGTCAGGGATTCCATTCTCAACCCAAATGTGAATGCAAATTATGAATATGATGGATAAAATAAGAACGTGTGTTTGTAAGCATATGACAGTGTAATAGAACTACACCACAAAATCAAATATACAAGTACAGTAATGATGTATCCATTACTATCTGTCAATAATAATATTGATTATCTATTTATTTTACCACTCAAACTTTAAGGGACTATGGGCAGTTACAAATGTTCATTCTGTTACTACACTGATTACATATATTTCATTTATTTCATAGCACTTACAATAAACTGGCCTAATACTGGAAATACAGTACTGGGAATATTACATTACTGGGAATAAACAACTTTTGCTCACTTACACACAAACACACATCTGTGTTTTGTAGTCTGCAATACATGTTCAGCAGAGATACAACAAGAGAAAAACAGGGCAAATACAACTAAAGACTTTTAGTACTACCAGTCTCAGGATTCTAGTTCTAAAGAATATGAAACTACAAGTAGTTACTTTTTAATTAATAAGCTGCACTGTGTCTAATATTAATCTTGACCAAATACTTATAAAATGATCTAAGACATTACAATATGTGCCATGTTACCCTCCGTGACAGTCACTGGACAGTGAGTCTCAGGATTAATACCTGAAATCACAAGCTTACAGTTTAATGAGTTTCATTTTAATCTTCTGGCACAATCTTCTAATCACTACGTTTTTTACATTTTTTTAAAATATAATCCTTCCCCCAATTTTCTTGTAATGATAATCATAGCTGATTCTCGCTCACTGTGAATATATCTTCTATCACACGGATGAGCTTCTTCTGTGACAGATGTAGCGTTTTATCTTTCAAGCTGCCATTCATGCAACATCACAGGACTACGAAATGTAGCAGAGCAGTTCTCAATTATGTTTACATCCCCAACCAAACACATGCGCTGACATCAGACTAAACACTGGGTGGAGAGAGGAACGTAGGTTTCCTCCACAACATGAACTGATCTCTATAAGACACCTTCTCTACCTCTACTCCATTAAATGGGTGTGGCTTAGGGCTCTTCTGCTGGCACCGCCACGCCTGGTGCAGGTGTGTGTTTGGACCTGGTATAACCTTTCCTGTGCCGGTAAGGAATGGTATCCTGTGTTGGTAAGCAGGAGGGAGGCTTTTTAGTGTGACACCCCTTGCTGGTGGGCAAATGTCATGCAGCAGGGGCGTGGATGAGAGGGTGCACAGAAAAGGAGGAAGCATTACAGCGTGACACAGGAACCTTTCTTCAAATGTCAAGTCAACATGAGGGCGAGAGCTACAGGTGCAGCGTGTCTGTGTAGGTGATGGAACATGGTGTTCTGCGAGGCCGAGCACCAAAAGAGCTTTTGTTAAACGAGTAAACATAGGTCACAAATGGACAGAGCAGCCCTACTCTTGTCTGCACTGAAAAACAAACAGACTTAGGGAGAGATGGAAAGCTGCAAAAACAACAGAAGACAGACTACAGCTGAAAGTTGTACTGTTATTGTACGGCTGCTTTTGAGTTTTTTTGCACTTTCTCCTTATTCCTGTCCTGCCTGCACTTGTGTAGTATTGGTGTTCTGGTTTTATGTTCTGGTTTTATTCATTGTGATTCTTCGTGATGTTTTGGGGGCAAAATAACACATTTTCTTTGAAACTGACTTAGAAAAGCAATTAATACAACATAGAGAACAAAGACATCTGAGCTAATATTAATGGTGAATTGTGCATTAATTATTTGCTGAATTTAAAACACTGAAATAACAAAAACCCAAAAAACAAATCTGCAAAAAAATTGGGCACACTTGCAGTCCATTAGAAGTGTTAATAACGTAGTTATGTTTTCTCAGGTCTCTGAGCTAATTAAGTTTTAATCCAAGTCAGGTGTAGACAATTTTAGAGTGTAATAAATTATGTGACCCTTTAAACCTCTCAGAGTATTGTTCATGGACTCATTCATGCAGCTGACTCAGGATCTGAAACTAATTGACTCATACAAAGTAAGAGAAGACTATTAAAGATTTCTAAACACGTCCTGCTTTTGTTTGTCACTCCCTGAAATGTCATTATGAAAAGGAAGTTAATGAGAACGGTGATGCACTGAGTGTTGTTGAACATGAGTCACTCGTAAGAGCCATCAGAAAGTACTCTTTGCTGTGATCTCCCGTTAGGAAGAATAGCATTTTGGAATCAAGAGCTATGCTCTGATGAAAGAGAAAATAGACTTTTTGTTTTCTGGAGAAAAACGGAGTTTAAACATTTACACCTTGCCAACGGTTAAGCATAAAGGTGATGTTGTAGGATCAGTAGACAGAAAGGATTTTACTGAATGTCAACAAATTCTTGGCACTAATCGCTCATAGTCAGTCAAGAAATGAATAAAAGAGGTTGAATATTACACTACAACAGTAATACAAAACAATTATCAAAATAAACTTTGAACTTCTTCAAGAAGTGAAATATTAGATTAGGTTAGATTAGGTTTTAAATATGCATATCTTGGCGGGGAATTTAAATTCGAATATGGGTTCACATTTTATTCAAATACGGGTTTATGAATACCTTTACATTTTCTTTAAGGGTAATGCATTAAACTGAGACATTAAATGACTTTAAAGTGTTCTGGGAGCATATTTGGGGGCATATTTAGGGATTACTCTATAAAAATATGCATTTTTACCAAAACTCAACAACACGGTTTTTCACTATACGGGGGTGCTCTTGAAACGGAACCCCTGAAAAAAGCAGGGAATTACTGTATATATCACTATATATGGTAGTGTTATTCTCTCTTCACTTGGAAAAATCAATAAAATATTATTATTGTGATAAGTTATGTAATATTTTTTTTTTTAGCAAACTGTAGATCGCAGTTGTGCATAACTGGATTTAATGCAGGATAGTGTGAGAAACGCTGCATAATAGTTCATGACAGTATTTTTAAATGTGACACTTTTGGTTTTGTATTCAAGATTTACCAGATCTCTAAATCTGGAAATGCATGTTGTCACTGCCAGGACAAAACCTTGTATCTCCAAAAAATGTATTAAAGTTTATGTACTGGCAGTAATTTTGGACACATGCTTCAACACATCAACTCTGTTAGGGGGTGGTAAGGATATGAACAGCTGGACCAGGTGTGTTGGGAGATAAGAAAACACTGAAATGTCCAGATCAGGAGTTCATAATGAGGCAAGCAGCTGGCAAGTGAAGTTCGAATACTGACAATAACACAATGTATTCAGAAATTGCATATTGCCCAGTCCTAGTATCTGGTATTTTCAATTTCGGTTTCTGCAAATGATGGGTCACAGTGATCTCAGAGGAACAGCTCCCGATAGCATGTCGCTCTCCAGCAGGAGGGATGTTCATGCAGCAATACTGTGGTTGCAAAGACATGCAGGTGGTCTTACCTGCCGGACGAAGCTGTTTGAGGTTGTGTCAGAAGAGGTGCTGCCATCAGAACGCTTAAAGCGACTCTTCCTCTTAGCATATTTCCCCTGGGGGATTCAAAATGAGAGAGAGCAAGAAAAAGAGAGAAACAGAGAGGGAGAGAGTGGAATGGGGAAAGTTAGAAATGACCACTTCACAGGCAAAAATACACAAACACACGTGCACACACGCAGACATAGCCAGCACTTCATGTCCTGTCTCCATGTCCAGATATGATTACCCATAATTACTCATGTCCGCTGGTGCACCATGGGACCCCGTAATCTGATTGGCTTGAACTATGGCCAATGGCCTGCCTGCCCAGGGCAAGGCCTTGTGTGGCATTCATAGGCGCCAGACTCCGTTGCCATGGAGACCAGAGAAAGGCTAATTGGGTTTGGTAGCAATAAAAAAAGCCTCTGATGGAGCAGGCGGTTGCTGTAGCATCACACACACACACACACACACACGCACACACACATACACACACACCCTCACAAAGATCCTTAATAAAAGTACAATTATACCATTGTTCTTCCCCTTCTTTCTGGCACCCTCCCACACCTTCTGTCTCCTTTTGTTCATCTTTGAATGAGCTACATGAAGCATTTCAATGTATCTATTATGATGAAAATCCATTCAAAACAACAACCACAAAAAATAGAGCTGCAAAGTTTGCAGCTGAACATGAAATAGCAAACTAGAAGCACTAGCTAAGACAAGGTCCTCTTGTACCTGAAGCAAGTGTTGGACATCCCCTCACAATATGAAGGCGAAACAAGTGATATGAATTATAGATAAAGAGCTCTGCTGTTATTTGAGAAAATGTGTTTTACATTGTTTAGTGTTAAATGCTTTTTGAAATTATTTATGTATAATTTCAAATGTGCTTTAGAATAACTATACATAGAGATAAAACTATGTAAAACTATACATATTCTAAAGGTGCTTTAAGAATAAAACTATTAACTATCTGGTAATATATGTCACAGTGAGACATCTCAATCCTTGCACAGTCAACAACCATGGACTTTAATAGCAACAGACCAGCAGGCCTACTAATAAAATCAGATGAATCAGATCTGCAGCACCTTTAGGCTTTTGCCCAGACTTTTATACCGACAAAAATCAAATGAAGAAATGGTACGTTTTGATTTGTATAAATGAAATATTTGACCTGGAAATTCCAAGCTATTCCAAATGTCTGCACAGTTGATTTGTTCATATAAACAAAGTTATTCCAAATTGTTTGAACTGAAAATGTTATGTTCTAGAGAAATTTACAGAATTGTTTACAACACTGATGACTTAATGCCTCTAAAACAGGGGTGTTGAACTCCAGTCCGCTGTCCAGCACGTTTCAGTGATTTCCTTGCTCAGAAACACCTGGTTCACCTCACCAGTTAATTGTCAGGTTTAGTGAATGTGAGGAGCACTACCATCAAACTGTGCTGGACACCGTCCCTCAAGGGCCGGAGCTTGACACACCTGCTCTAAAAGATACATCACAGAAAGTTATTGCATAAAATGGTTAAGCAATTCATAGACTGGAAGGAAAACAGTTTCCAAAAGACTACTATTTTACTATCACCATTAAACCCCAATTACGAGCCTTGTTTTCTATCACCACCACTATGATGTAAAGAAATATCAAATACCGTGTAAAGCAGAATATCCCTTTTGTGAAAACAAATAATCAGTGTGTGTCTGAGTGTATGTTCGTGTGTGTGTCTGTGTGAGAGAGAAGCTTATTGATGTTACTAGGAGAGTTTGATGGTGATTATGCACAGGGAGGTCAGCCAGGAGAAAAGGCCAACAAAATGTCAGGGATGGGAGGAGGGATGTGTCACTATGGCGATGAGAGACTTCCTGTTGACAAACACCCTCAGAGCCTAATTGGATAATTGAGAAGGGGATGTGACTGAGCGGAAGCGACGGGGCAAAGGATTTAACAGTCACACAGTGGAACCTCTAAGACCTCTGTAGAGTGAAAGAGAGATGAAACGATGACACGGAGAAGATAAAAGAGGAGAAGAGCACATAGAGGAGGGGAGCGATGAAGGGAGCATGATGCCCACACACAAAGTGGAACACATCACAGCAAAACGTGTCCCACTAGATCCTCATAGAACGCTCCAACTCGCCCACACGGCTAACTACACATTTCTGTTCACTGATGCCAGTTTCTGTTTGTAAAAGATATAAGAGAACAAACAAGAGCTATGTGCAGAGAATAATAAGTGCAGTGCAGCATTTCCAGGTCCCCATTCTCTGCGGCTGGTTTACAAGCTTGGTTCTAATCCTTCTTCTGACCACAAGTCCATCACTGTTCTAATACTGGCAATCACACATGCACTTAATCCACACCTACCCCGCCACCCACTCACACACACACACACACACACACACACACACACTCAAACACAACCAACTTCATCATTACCGCCACCGCCTCCTCAAAGCTATGTATAGAGATGATTCAGATGGAGCACCTCTCAACAGCGCAGGTCTCCGATACACACACACACACACAGCTGCATTATATAAAAGTCGTTACATAAATAGGGCTAAAACATCATCATAATATCAATATATGCTCTAAACACACAATATTCATTTGTTCTGGTGAGATGGAGTAAATATACACACTTTAGATCAACTGGTCAATATCAAAGTCCAACGGAGAAGAGGAGAGCAGAAGAGGATGAAGACCAGAAAAGGAAAAGGAAAAGGCCTAGAAGGAGATTACAGGATAGCAGGTCATCTTCTACTCTGTTCAGAACACTCTGTGGCTTTCAATCAGAAAAATCTAGCACTACCTGGACACAATGACAATTTCTTTCAAACAAAGGGACCAGATGGTCTCAAGGAGCACTTGGGAACTAAACTTTGCCATGATATGATACCATGAGGGAGTTCAAACATTTATTTCAAATATTACTATCTGATAAACAGTATTACTAATGTATGATCAATACACAATACTCTACCGGGATCTAACTGACAGTGAACATTTCAGAAAGAGATAAATTACTAGATGATTACTATTTGACCACAAGGGAAATGTTCACTAAAAGCAACAAAAAAGTATAGTTTCATGACAAGGACTGAAGGGGTCCAGGATGTTGAGAAACACTGACTGAATGGATGCACTGATCTGAATCTGAACATGGTGCCATTTACAATGGAGTACATTTAAACTGTGGCTCTGAATAATAATTACACTTCAACATTCTCACAACTACACTAGAAACTTCAGATGATGAACCGCCAGGACACATGACAGGAAAGACTGCCCCTAGTAATAAGCCAAAGTGGAATAACTGTGTATACAACTACACCTCTAGGGTGGGCGTGGCCATAATGTAGATAGATTAACCAGAAAATGACATCATGCCTGAAAGGGACCACAAGCATATTTTAAAGCTTATTGAAGTGCTGAACATTCACCTGCATGGACATTCAGGTGTCAATACGGCTCCTGAAAGTTGCCCAGGTTGGTCCCAGCCATATATTTGACATTTACATTTTATTTTGGCACGATAATAACCATAAGAAACACATAAATGTACACAAGCGTTGCTACTACCGAGATTTTCATATACAACAGGTTATTCCCTGTCTTTTATTACAGCATATTCAATGAGTTCCAACTAATATTCGTGTTTTCCGCTTATATGTCTGTTATTTTATCCAAATAAGGGAAAGGGGGGGGGGGGTGTTAATGAGGCGTGCGAGGACTTACAGGGCTATTCTACATCACTAAATACATTACAATAAACGTTTCTGAACGTTTCTTGGTCCCTCTATAGATTCACTGAAAAGCAGCAGGTGTTTTCACCCATTTCTCCATCATTCACCCCCCTTACCTGCGAGTGGGATCCGTGGTGGTCGAACATGTCCATCTGGATTTCCTGTGTGGAGGTGGAAGGCGTCCTGGACATACCTTTCTGTACCATTTGATTTCAACTTCTATAGTTCGTCGTTTCGTCTTTCATTTACAGAGTGTTCCGTTTTCCTGGTTGCCGCTTTTTTCTCTTGCTTTCTTTGCATTCATTGTCAGAACAAGCTCATCTTTATTCGCACCGTAAGCTCCACCGTGTTGCTTCTCTACTGGAGCTCCAGCCTCCCAGCTGTTAAGGAGGAGAGACCACGCCCCGCTCTGCTCCATCTATCAATCAATCAGCCCTGGGGCGGGGCTTAGGTTCTTCCTTTTTTCTTAATAAGGCAGAGATTGATGGATGGCCACAATTTTTCAGGCATCTGCTTAATCAATCAATCAGAAACAGAAAGCTTTATTGATTTCGGGGATTATGCTACTACTGTATAGACACATAGAGTCATAAACAACATAGAGGCATGAACAATATAAAATATAACTTAAAGTCAAAATAAAACACTCCAGGAAATAAACACAATGCTGTTGATATAAAGGGAGATATAAACAATATAGATAAATAAATTAAATACTAATTAGAACTTGATCCTGCTAACTACACTATGGTATGCTAACTACAAAATGCTATGGGTCAGTAAAATAATCAAAATCAGGAAACTTTACTGAGTCTGAAGCAAAAAGCTTATGCTAGGACTGCGCAGACACATAGAGACACAGACAAAAACAATAGAAAATATGATATCATTTCAAAATAAAACTCTCCAGAAAATACTCTGTTCTATACATTATGCCATTTAAACAAAATTATGTTGTCAGTTAGTGAAAGTGACCATTCTGTCATACATGAACTGAAGAGTTATTTTACAGAAGACAGCAATTTGCATGGCACAGTTATATGGGTTTTAACGTAAAAATACCCTACAATTACATTTAAACTCATGTCTGACCAATGCCCGTACAATACAGTTCAAGCTCAGTCTCCTTCAGAGGCTGGAAAGGGGGGCAGAAGTCCCTTAAAGTGAAAATGAAACAGTGCCATACTGTGTAAGATGGCCTTGAAGGCCAGCCTGGACACAAGAAGTATCTTTGCAGGTCAGACTGAAGGTGCCAAAAGTTTGGGGTTAAGCAAAGTAGGTGGTACAATCTTATTGGTCAAAGGGCAAGTTGGAGGTGAATATTAATTAAAAGATGATTAATCCTGTAATTATTTGTTGAAGAGGTGGAGTTAAGCAAATCCGGGGATAAAAAGTTATAGGTAGAAACAAAGAAAGGTGGAATTAAGCAAATCAACAACTTTGTTGTTAAAAATATCGATTAGTGGGTTGTATTAGGAAATGCGTGTTGACTTTGAGGCCTATAAAAACTCTTTACAGAGCCCAGTGGATGAGTGAGCGAGCGGGTGAGAGAGCAATGAGTGCCGCTCCCATGGGCTACAGCAGTAATCTTTGAATAAAACAGCAACATCATATCTTTCTGACTTAGGTTTAAGTTCCAATTCTCCACGACAGAACACACCACAGCACAAAATTCTTCTTCTGCATTTAAGTGAAGCGGTGGGCAGTAAGGAACACAGCACCCGGTGAGCAGTGTGTGGGAATGGTACCTTCCTCAGATTTCTTCAGAGGTGTCTAACCCACGACTTCCAGATCTCAGGGTGAACGCTCTAACCAATAGACCAACAAGTGCATATAAATACTACAGATGGATAGATAGATAGATAGATAGATAGATAGATAGATACGTACATACGTACATACATACATACATAGATAAAGAAAAAAAGAAAAGAAGAAAAGAAGAAAGAAAATTAATAAACAAACAAAAAAACAAAAAACTACTGAAATTGTTTACCAGTTAACTTAAATACTGGCTTGGGTTGTACTCTATACTGAGTGTTACAGATGTAACAGTGACATAAGTAGTGATATTGCACATGACAATACTATTGCATGTAATAAACAAGGGTATAAATGGTGAACTTTGCCCCCTTTGCTGTAGGAACACAGTTCTGTACTCTTTACAATGGAAGGCTTTACACTAGATGTTGGAGTATTGCTGTGAAGACTTGACTGGATTTACCCATAACAGCATAACTGAGGGCAGGTGCTGATGTTGGATGATCAGTTCTGCATTGCGGCTCTTCCCAAAGGTTCTGAATGGTGTTTATTCACTTCAGTGCAGAAGGGCTTCATTCCCCTCTAGCAGACACTTGGTATGCGACATGATGACTTTTGCAGGCATGGTGACTTGTACTTCAAAGTGTCCCATTCTAGGCTCTTTACGGAAATTATACAATGTAGATACTTTTGGACATAGTATACACTGATCAGTCTCAATAGTAAAATACATTAATATTGTTTAGGTCCACCAAAACAGATCTGATCTATTGAGGCATGGATTCCATAGGACTTTAGTCCATTTGTCATAAGTGAACACACTATGTAACAGTATGAAATTCTTCTCTGCATTTAGCCCCTTCACTAAGTGAAGCAGAGGTGCTAGGAACAGTCCTGGGATTACAACCTATGTCTTTCTAATTGCAGTGGCAATTCCCTAACCACTATGCCAGCAGCTTGGGGGGACCTCAAACACTTTGGTATGGGTGTTAGCATGTGGGGTAATTCAGGCAGACATACGCAGGCCGATTATTAAGCAGATTGAAAAATATAACTTCTGTTTTTTCATTTTACTTTTTATTTTAAGTGGTTTTGGGTGACATTTGTTGACATTTGTCTGCTTCCCAGAAATATTAAAACGAGGTTATGCTGACCACTTTTGGGAATCCCCATAAAGCCTGCAGTTTTTTTAATGCTCTGACACAGTCATACAGCCATCAGTTTAGCACTTGTCAAAGTCATTCAGATTTTTAAGCCCATTTTCCCAGAACACAAAGCCTACCATGGAAAACCCACATAAAAAGGACAATAATTTCTAAGCAGGAGTACATCTGCAGACTGCTAATTTTCTCTTAGCAGTTCACAGAAAACACAGATCATCTTTCAATTCATATTTTGAACCATACTAAGGACTATTTTAAGTGTCCGTCATTAAGTTGCTAAAGAATGGACAAAAGTTTATAGGTGTTTATAGGTGAACAGGATCTGATGAAATCTAACGTTTCTTACAGTTAACTTGACATATTTTACTGTCCACATAAGTTAACTGAAAGGCAATTACTGTCTCATATATGATTATTCTGGGATGTCTGTTCTTTCTCAGTTCCTGTGTCTCTTTCAATCATAGGACAGAGGTGGGGTAGTTGGGGGGTTAGACATTTTGCAGCAACAGGTAGTCTAAAGTTAGCAAGTGTACATCTACTAGTACAGTGGGCATATGGTAATATGTAGTGCCAGAGTATTCTATATGGTGTTTCTGATATTTTGTACATCCCTTGTGTATAGTACAGAACTGGAAAAGAGTGTTATAGTATATTAATTTGGGAACTAAAGCAGAAATACTTGCTAGGTAAAATATCCCAAAGTTAGTCATTTCTAGCTAATTTCTAGAATTCTGCCTATAAACTGTCCTGAAAAAGTGTACAGAGACCCACCTATCCCTTCCTCTGAATAACTCTTGTGTGGTTTATTTCTATCAAGCTTTCCATGTGGCCTTGTTGTGCATGTGGTTTATACCATTGCACTGCTTGATGGGGGTTCGTGGGAGCTTCGGTCCGTATAACCAGATTTTTAACGGAGCCATCGGGAAATTAATTGCAGAGATGTATTTTATGGTCTAAAATAGCAAATAAAATAATTCGAGAGAGGATGTCCCTGCTTTTGTTTTTCGAAGTAAGTTGAATGTTTCGGACACACTGTTTTGATTACGTGATGGTACAGTCCTGGTACTGTAAGCTGTCCGCTGTATGATTCTTGCACTTGACCTGCAGCCATGAGGTGAGGATGTTGTGTAGGGGTTATTAATGGATATTAATGGATAAAAGCTTTTATTTATTTAAATTGAATTTATAAAAGATATATTTACAGTTAGTGAATGATTTTGCTTGTTGACAAGACCTGCGTTTCTCCTTGCTGTGAATTTAGCAGCTTACAAGATAGCTATTTTGTTAGGTTATGGGTTTAAATTAGCTTTTAGTGATTTTTTGAATATTTTATGTGTGATAAAATTAATACATGCCATTTAAAATAAGCTGCAATGCTATTTTAGATCCTTAGCCATGCTCTGGCCCGGCTGTCAACATGTTGAGACATGTCCTGAGGACACTGGCTAACGTTAGCTAGCAATAGCAGGTGGTGTAGAGCAGGTAGAGGAGATAAGAGCCCTGATTATTAATCAGATTAAAGGATACTTGCTTAAACGTCTGGCCACGTTTTCATTTTACCTTATTTGAGGTGTTTTTGGATGACATATGTTGTATGTTGACTCTCTCTCTCTCTCTCTCTCTCTCTCTCTCTCTCTCTATATATATATATATATATATAGAGAGAGAGAGAGAGAGAAAGATAGATAGATAGATAGATAGATAGATATTATTTTAATATTTCTGTGGAGTAGACAGTCAACATACAACATACATACATACATACAGTGAAATTTAAATAACAACGATGTGTGATACAGACTGTAACACTTAAGACAGCTTTGGGAGGGGTTGACAATGAAAGGACATTAGATTTTATAAAGAGTGATTTTATATGTGTAGGTAAAAATGGATCTGTTAGTGTCTTATTTCATTAGTTACAAAAGAGATTGGAAGAAACCTCTGATGTCAACATATAGTTGTCGGGTTTCATGAACATAAAGCCTATTAACTCTTAATCTGGGTTTCAACACTGGCTCTATACACTACGTGGACAAAAGTATTGGGACATGCCTGTATTTCGGGGTTTAGGCGAGGCCCCTTACTTCCAGTGAAGGGCAATCTTAGTGCTACAGCATACGAAGACAGATCACCATGTGCTGCCAACTTTGTGGACACAGTTTGGGGAAAAGACCTTTTTCTATTCCAGGACGACGGTGCCCCAGTGCACAAAGCAAGGTCCATAAAGACATGGTTGGATGATTTTGGCTCGCCCACACAGAACGCCATTCAACAACTTTGGGGTGAACTGGAACAGAGATTGTTAGCCAGGCCTTCTTACACAACATCAGTCCCAGACCTCATGTGGAAAGCCTTCCAAGAAGATTGGAGGACCAATTCAATATTGAAGTCTGTGTATTTGAATGCAAAGTCCATAATTGTCAGGCATCCCAATACCTTTGTCCACATAATGAATGTCTCAAAATGTTCAGACGTCCATTTTAAGTGTTGAATTCAGCTGTACTCACATTGTTGACACAGGTGTTCAATTGCACACATATGGCTTGTATAGCCTTTGTAGAAAACCATTACCAAAACAATGTGTCGCTCTGGAGCAACTGCACATGAGGCAGAGGTCACCATGTCCGATGTCAGTGGAACATTAACATCAGTACCTGGCCTCACTAATGCTTTTGTGGTTTAATGCTGTCAAATTCTCACAGCAATGTTTCTATATATTAAGCCTTCCCAGAACTGTACAGGAAAATCCTTTGATTTCAAGGAGAAAGGTTAGAAAAGGTGTTTGCAAATTTTTGGCATAAAGCCTTTCTTCAGTCCTACCTTTTTTCTTCCAGTATGCTCAGGCTTCAGAAGAGGTTGGCATCCAGCGTATTGCGCTGTGGCAAAAAGAAAGTGTGGCTGGACCCCAATGAAACCAATGAAATTGCCAATGCAAACTCCCGTAAGCACATTGAATCTGTTCAAATAGCAGATAATACCTGCTGAAGACCCATTGCTTGTTATGCGCTAACTTTGCTCCGGTATGTCTCCTATCTCAGGACAGCAGATTCGAAAACTGGTGAAGGATGGCCTGATCATTAAGAAGCCTGTAACAGTTCATTCCCGTGCTCGCTGTCGCAAGAACACACTAGCACGGAGGAAGGGCCGTCACATGGGCATCGGTGTGTACCAGAATACTGTTTATTATGAAATGAAAACATTGCTTTAAACTGAGAACAGCTTTGTCTCCTTGTTCTGGTTT
Organism: Brachypetersius altus; assembly: GCA_037974465.1. Lineage (NCBI taxonomy): Eukaryota > Metazoa > Chordata > Actinopteri > Characiformes > Alestidae > Brachypetersius > Brachypetersius altus. Next base: position 6,223,903 of record JBBPDB010000028.1, on the reverse strand, counting down.
TTTAATACATGGAATGAAACAAGAAAGTACTGGCTGGGCAAAACACATACAAATTACACTGTATGTTAGACTGATGCTCATGTTATCCTGAAAAATTATGTTATGGATGCGTAATTTTATAAATATGATTCTAGATGCTTGTACTGGATTCTTCCCAAAAAAGGAACCATTCAGAATCAGAACTATATTGATCCTGGAGAAAACAGCTTATGATATGACTGCATATACACACAGAGACACAAAGACAAGAACAACATAAAATATAAGCTAGTACTAAATTTAGTACTAAATATATTATGCTGTGTACACAAAATGCTGTGGTCTGTAAGAGAGGTGGATATAAATACAATAGATAAATAAAGTAATAAAATAATTATCCTAAACGTTTAAATGAGGTTCTTTGTTACTTCCCTCTGCCGCTTGTATTCAGAGCTATATTGTGCATTTTAAAGGCCAAACATAGCAAGTGAAGTAGGTGTTCCCTACCCCTCTGGATTAAGGCCCCTCTTAGACCAGTAATGATAACAAAGCACTGTGCGCCATCTAGTGGTCTTGAACTGCAAGTTCAGAAAACGTGTTTTAGTGCCTGTACTTTTAACTATTGTAATAGTGTCTGGAGTTGCCATGACAATCCTAAATCTTTTTTGGAGCTCAGATACAGCTAACAGACTAATCATAGGTCCCAGATTAAAATGTTTTAACGTCTTGCATAAAAATTGAGGACAAAAGGCAAAATAAAAATTGCAAGAAGAGTAATGGTATAATGTTACAAAATTCAGCTCCAGTAGCACCATAATAAATTAATTGATGCTGTCAATGTTTTTCATGTTGATTTTGTCTCTTGAAAACTGCTGTTTTAATTTGTACAGGTAAGAGGAAGGGAACCGCAAATGCTCGCATGCCAGAGAAGCTGTGCTGGATGAGACGGATGCGGATTTTGCGGAGACTGCTGAGGCGCTACAGAGAGGGCAAGAAGATTGACAGGCATATGTAAGTTATGAC
>JBBPDB010000028.1:6204981-6220344 GCA_037974465.1 Brachypetersius altus | reverse complement strand
ATACATATATACACACATATATGAACAGTTAGTAAATTACTGTGCACTAGAACATTTTTTTTTCTTTTTAGGTTAGTAACATTTGTGTCACTGATGTACATAAACATGTGTCACTGATGACCAATGTACAAGTTTGAATCAAGTCAGCATACCGTCTCATCATTGTTTTGTCATTGATCAAGAGAAGTAGATCAACAGCCAATTAAAAGACGACTAATGCCATCTAACCTATCCAAAATAGTTTGCTCATGAATTAAAAATATGCACTGTATCCTTGAAGTAAGTCTGAGTGACAGTTCTTACCCCGAAACAGAGTTCCACAAATCTGAAATGTGTCACATGCGAAGACAGCGATCCGTCACCACCTCTCCATCGACTGTCAGACGAGGCGCTGGTGTCCATGACACAAAGTGCAACTGGCGGACTGGTACCAATAGGCTGGCTGGCATCACTCTAAATCATTTACACAAACGACATCGGAAATGGGGTCCTCTCCTAACCAACAGCGTTTCCTCTATCTCTTGTCTAATGAGGACGGGGTAGTTTAGTTGAGTCCAGGGGGCATGAAGTGATTGTTGCCAGAATGGCTCACACCCCAGATTGGGCTGACTTCTCAGTTTTAGCTGCAAGGCAGCTTGAGGACAGCTCTCCACAGACACTTGTGGAAGCTTCACACACTCCTCCAAGCGTTCTCCCCCAGGATGGGTCCAAACATATGGTGCACAGGAACACCCACAGTCCTCCAAAACTCTTCTGTGTTCTCTTCCTGCTTCTCATATCTCTTCATCTGTCAAATATCTCCTCGTCTTTCCCATCATCTCTTAATCCCTCATGCAAACCATCTCTATAAGACGGGGGAGAGAGGGGGAAAGAGACAGAAGGGGAAAAACGGTGTGGTAAGAAGGGTTTTCTTGGGCCTTGTCAAATAACATTAATCAGTTAATCAGTCTGAACAGTTCATTAGGCAACACTGAACTCACCAGCCTGCTCTTTAACTTCTCTCTGAAAAGTTTTACCAACATTTTATACATTCAACATTTCAAAAAAGAATAATAATAATAATAAAAATAAAAGAGTGGTGTGATTTGTGACACAATCAACTTTATTATTATTCTTTTTACAGCTGATTTTGGCACCTCTTCTCCTCCTACAGTTTTTAAAATATGGGCATAGTTCCGGTGCAATGCCTGTGTATACAGTAACCCCCCGCTTTTCGCAGGGGTTATGTTCCAGGAGTGAATGAAGAGTGCAGGTTTGATTCAACATTATGGGAAATCCTTTTCGTAAAATCTTTTTAAGCCTCAAAATCAATGTTACGTTGTTCTTGAAGCACTATTTACCATTCTCTAATGAGGGAAAATATGATGCCCATAGAATCATGACATCAGCAAAAAAACTTTTAACACAAGAACACAGGATTCTTGAAGTCTTTCACTGGGAAGATCTGTGAATACAAATGTGATTTAAAAGGGTTTGTATGACCTTTTTAGCATAGCATTTGATGAGCCATAACAGTGGCCCTGCAAATGTTTAGATAGTTGCACTCCAGCGGGATGATAAATCACTAGCTGACACAGCCTCAGTATTTGGGCCAGACTGAGAACATTACCAGATATTTTAACTCTATGTCCAGGGATGGTTACTGATTGGCTACTGGGGCCAGTGTCCCAGGAACTCTTACCACAAAGTCTGTAATGCTTGGGACAGTCCACTGCAGACGTAAACATTAGATTAATGAGTAGTTTCAGTTTTTATCAACTCACTGGGCATTGGACATTGGATGTTTAACCTTGTAGAGCTAGATCTGTTTCTCCATGATGACTTGGCAAAGAAGTGTTCATATTTTACGCAAAAATGTATGAAGTACATACAGAAGAATAAAGCACATTCATTTGATTAATATGGTTTATATAAACAAAATGCAGATTTCCAGAGATCAAACTGGGTATGAATACAAATATGACATTTGTGTTTTTTCCACATTTTTTATTGACACTTGTGCCCATGGAGTGTGCAAGACTATCACCCTTCCCTGTCAAAACCTGCTTAGTATAAGAACTGAACTACAATAGTATGGTATAAAAACACAAGAACATTATGTGGAAAAATCACTGTTTTAGTGGATTCTTGGGCCACAGATTTTTTGTAGTTAAACTCTTGGGAAGCTGTCAGGAAAGGCCCCTAAAGGCAATTATTTAAGTATTTGAATGATTGACTGTGGAAAGCCACTTTAGACGTCATGCTCGTAGAACTCGATAATTAGCTATCATTCATTTGGCTCATTTTGATTTATTACTCCATAACTGAGTCACTGCATCACACACTCTCTTGGCTGCCTTACCAAAATGGATAGCCATATTTAATCAGTGGTAAGTGGCTCAAGATATTTGGAGATTTCTTTCTATTGCAGTCTTCCCCTGTTCTCCTAGCCAGACTTACCAAGAGTTGTCGCAGGTTTTGGTGGACGTTCAGCTCTGGGCAGAATGTTTGCGCTGCCCTGTTTGTGTTATTCTAATGTAGAGAACTTTGCAAATACCAAGGATGACAACTTTGTTGAGTATGCAATAGTCATACTTGGTGTCATGTTCTTTCTGTTAGCTTTGCTGAAGCAAGACAACCATATCCTCTCTTTCTTTCTGCTCATCCAGACACATGAAGCTTTCTGATACCCACTACACATATCCTTTTCTGTCTGACCTCTGAGTCATAGTTTTTCACCCAACAGGTGCCCTGGGGTGGCGGCGTCATGGTCATGTGTGCGCATTTGTGTAGCGATGTGTGAATACGTGTGTTTGCGAAACTGAAGTCTTGCTGCAAGTAAGAGTGCCCTCATGTGGCTGAGCAAAAGAGATTTTGCAGGGCTGGGGCTGATCAAGTGAAAGGACAAGTGAATGTGAAAGAGAGAGTGGAAGGTAATACCCTATTTTCAACTGCGCTATTGACTCAAACATAACTGCTTTTAGTCTATTATGCTTCACTGAAGCAGCCTTAAGTTAACTACTATTCTAGGATTCCATCACTGTCAAAACCAAACCTTGCATCTCCAAAATGGGAACTTTATAAAAGAAGAAAAAAAGTTCTTACTTACTTATACAAGATTAAATTTTGGACCAAAATAACACCTGGTGAGTCAAGAGGTAAAAGATAATACAAATTTGTTAAGGGAAGGACAATTAACTAATTCATCAAGGTTATGGCTTGATATTAAGGAAGAGAGCATTAGCAAAATGAGCACAACACATTTTCATAGGCAAAGGTCAGAGATCTAATTTTGTCACAGAATATCTGAGAAACACTGAGAGGAAGCAAGACACAAGAAAGAAAAAAAAAAACTAAAGCACAAAAAAACAGCCACTGAGATGAATTGAGACTTAAAGGGAAACTCTATAAAAACAGGATCAACAAATGAGAGAAACCAAGACACAAATTAAAATGAAATAAAGAAACAAAGCTGTTTTAAGTCTTTGTTAATATCAGAAGAAAATTTACACCTTGATGGGTGGTTCTTGAAAGAAAATTAAATTTTTTAATTAAAATGTTCTTTACAGAACCAAAAGTAACTTTTACAGTGACAAGACTTCTTACTGTCACCTTTGTTTTTAAGTTAGCAGGACTTCAGCAGAGCAGTATACAAAAGTGTAAATCCAGAAAAAATCTTGTAGGCCTAATTTATTAAAAAGGTTCTGTGCAGATTGCTAAAAAGTTAGAAGCTGGCTTGTAGCAAAAACCCAGATGATTCCATGATCATTTCTGTTTCATAACTATTGTACTATAGTGCTTCTGAGGCAGCAGAGTGGTGATTTTAAGAGTGTGTACTGTGTGTGTGTGTGTGTGTGTGAGTGTGACTGTGCTGGGCCTGAGGCATCTGCTCTGATGGCAGTGGATGTACAACACACACACACACACACACACACACACACACAGCCTTGCAGCACTGGCTACAATCTGGGCATTCCTGCTAAATATAGAATGACGCACCAGTGAGCCAAGACCTCAGGAAAATCTGAACGCAATATTACTCTCATATTTATTACATCAGAAAATCCTATTATGTTTTTTATGCCTTATAAAAATGGTGTGTTCTATTTAATAGTAGTTATTTTGCTGTCAGTCACCACTGACATGTTCACCAGCTTATATTTCTGTACATTAACGATTCACACTAACGCTCACCGGCCTCCCACAGAATGTTCATTACCTTCACTCTGCAGTAGCTGCTGTTCTTTCTCAAAATCTTAACAGACACCTTGAGGTAATTACTAGATTACGCTGTCTCTCTGCATCACTGTCTGTGCATTTGTTTCACCTCTCTCTTACTCTCACACACAAACAAACACAGACACACACACTGTCTGGTTTTTTAGGTTTTGATTCAACTTTTTACACTCTTGTGCATTAAGAGGAATGAAGCAAATGAATAAAAATAATGAAATGAATGAATAACAGTATTATTTCAGTGGAGTTTTTTGTTCTTTTTATAGACGATGATTGTATGGACCTATCAGACACATATGGCTATCCAAAAGTGGCCTTGCTCACTCTGAGTGGAGATGGCTCTCTCACTCCCACACATTTTTGGGCTTCCCTCATTCCACACACCTGATTCAGCTCTTTAACTCAGGGGTTCCCAGTCTTGGTAACCCCATGCTCTGTAATTTGTAAAACAACACACAAGATTCATAGTTCAGGTTCACTAGGAGTGGCATTGGGAACCCTTGCAATAACTAGTTAAGAAGCTGGGACAGGTAGGGAGAACCCAGAGCAAGGGATCACCAGGACGAGGATTTAGCTGTTTTGTCCTTGAGTGTGTTATATATATGTGACAAGAATGTAGAGGCCCTACCACTAATAGAGTACATTGCCATTCATATGGTACACACATATACTGTATAGATATCCACCACAGACTGAACTGACCATACAAATAAGCCATACGACCTTCACAAATGCACAACCTGCACCACGTTACATCTCATGTGTAGCAATGTATAGCATCATGCTTTGAGGACATTTGAACATATTTGCGCATTCTCGTTTCTCTCTATCCATCCCATGGAAAATTATATAAAGTAGCAGCAACACAAAAACAAACTTTAACACATAACTCAGAGAGACATGTCTGACATTCTGACATTCAAGAAATGCCAGACTTCTGCCTACTCATGCAAACCTCACCCTTCATCTCAGTTTAATTCTTCCTCAGTGTTTTATAGTTTATGGCACAACTTTGTTGTTTACTGACATACACATCTACAGGGTTAGAGTCTGCCTGACACCAGCCCTGGGGATATTGGTCCTGGGGTGGGTGGGGGATCCAAAAAGCCTACAGAGGTTCATGAAAGTTTGTGAAGTATTCTATATTTCTGCATAAATCATTTGATTTTTAAATGTGTATTAACAGTAGATAAAGAAACCCTGATTGAAAAAAATGATACAAAAAAAAAAGGTCCAATATTACATATCTGTGCATGTGGTGTGTGCTTCATTTACCTGGGGAATGGATGGAATCAGAATACACTGGAGGAAGAAGCCTGCAGAGACAGTGTGCTGCTCTAGGCAATGTTCTGCTGAGAAATCTTGGTCCACCTTTTGTGCAAGAGAGCGAGAAAAAGAAACGTAAAGTTTCCTCTGCCAGCTTTGGCTTGGCTGCTGTAGACTTGGACCCGGATTTCCGTAAAGCTGCTTTGAAACAAGCGTTATATGAAGTAGTTTTAACTGAAGTGAATTCTCTTTACGTTAGCATCTCTTGGGGCCACATACACAATTTGAAGGTACACATCTTGCCTGGTGTGCAGTTAATTGTACATTTTGCCTAAGCTTTATTACACCCATCAGTTTCTCACCGCAACACCTCTTAGGTGATAGGCTCAAAAACACCACACCTTTCGATCACACTTTTATGCTGTTGCTTCCATCACATTTTGATGATCTGGGCCTGTTAAGAGAAATTAGCCCTGACAGCAAGCCTCTTATTGAAGCTGCTAATGGAAATGGGAATCCTACAAAAAGACTCAGAGTAGACAGTGTGCACAACACAACCAAACAATCCAAGTCTCCCAATGAAGTTTCTGCACTTTGAATGTACATTTAAGGATGCATTCATGCCAAATGGAAGTCTTTGTCAACTATTTTTCACTTAATTTGTAATGTAATTACAAATTCACTTATTTTTGCCTGGACAAAGCTTTCCATTTACTTCCACACAAAAACGCGTTACGGATCAGCTTTGTGGATAAGGACTAGCTGGATTTTTAGACTATATCACTGTGATACTGTCTAAAAGTACAGCTATTCCTTATCCTCAAAGCTGATCCGTAATGCGTTTTTGTGTTCTCATCTTAAAATCTTTTAGAATTCTCATCTTAATCTCTTTTAGAAGAAATCTGATCCCTAACTTGGGTCCCAGAAAACATCAATTTTAGAATACAGTTTTAAATGATAGTACTTCAATGACAATGTAAAAACCTGCATGTCTCAACTAATGAAGCAAGCTTTGCTCCTTTGAAACTGGCATTAAACCTTTCTTTAAATAGAACAATGTATCTTGCAAATTCTCTCACTGCAGTTTTGAGAGACCACATTGATATTTACTTAATATACAAGGCCTATAATCAAAAGTATGTTGTAAATAACAGCATGCCTAATAAAACATATGGCTCTCTGGAATCATTTACATATGAAGTATAAAATATTTGTTGCATATATCAGTAATCTATTATTACTTCAATTTATTGGCAGGTCTGTGGAGCTTTGGTTTGTCCATTTATGTTCAAGTTCATTAAACCACAACACAATTCTAAGCAGAACTGTTTTATTTCAATCCTTACAAACCTCACATGGATTCTATAAAAAGACAAAGGATTTCTGCCTGTTTATCATGATATTACTGTACAAAAACAAAGATAAAAAAATAAACACTTGTTTGTGAAAACATGTGACGATCATATTCAGACAGGGGGAAAAGCTTTCTTGCACACAGAAAAGTCAGCAAGAGAGAATGGTTAACAGTAAATGGACATAATGTCCCACTATGCTTGTGTTTTGAAACTGAGTGCTGTGAGAACTGCGGAAGAGTTGCTCTGTCTCCCTCTGGAAATCCCTCAGATGTTGACACTGTAGAGAGGCAGTGTCACACAGCAGTTGGGGCAAATCTGACCAGATGGAGTCCGCTGTGCTCGTGCAATGTGTTGTGGGTGGGGGGGATATTTGGACTGTCCTTTCCCATCACATAGGATAGTTGAGGACCACATCCTGTTTGGCCAACTCCAACAACATAGGATCGTCGAAAAACTTACTGATGCTGACATCTTCACTCAGACCCTGTAGAGATAGTACAGAAACATTTGCTTTGTTGGAGTGCTACTTTGTTACAACAGGATGTTATCAGAACACTAATTTTTAACATTGTTCAAGTGCATTTTGCACTAGAGAACTCATTAAACCTTGCTTATAATCCAAAACTGTCCATCTTTGGTATGTCAACTAGACAATGTGTCAACTAGACAATGCTAGCAAGGCAGAACAAACTCAGCACCCACTGCTGAGAATACAGCAAAATAGTGCAGACAACAATTTTTTTTTTTTTTTTTAATCTTTCCTGGCTCTGTGCTTATTTACAGGAAAGTAATCTTTTGGAAACGTTCCTGAACAGCTTTTACTGTGCTGTATCGCAGAATGATATTTGTTACAGGCATAGTCATACAAGTACAACACAGTGAAATTTTTTCTCTGCATTTAACCCATTCACCAAGTGAAGCAGTGGGCTGCTGCCAACAAGGCCCGCGGGGAGCAGTGTGAGGGGATGGTACCTCGCTCAAGGGTACCTCAGCAGTGACACTAGCAGTTGGCATTCGAACCCCAACCCTCTGATTGCAGGGCCAATGCCCTAACCAATAGGCCCTGTAAGCTATTGCATAAAGTGTTTTGGCCTAAATACTAAAGGTCAAGGCAGGCATAACACAAAACAGTGTGTTATGTCTTTGGGTTAACTTAGAAATAAGAAGACTCTTATTTGTGGACAGCCCGATGAAATCTGCCCTGGTGATATTAACCCCCCTGAAGGCCTAGCAGACTTTGAGCAGTGCATTTTCTAACCTTGCGTCTGCGTGTCTTGATCATGAACTCTCTGGCTAGGTGAGGGGCGGGCTGAGGCTCCAAAGGACGAATCACGATGCTCTTGTCCAGAGGATCACCAGGGACAATCTGGAAAGAAAGAAAGAAAAAGCATGCAATAGAGAGAAGATCAAGAAGGATTTTATTTTAAAAAGCCTGACTTCAAAAACTCTGCAAGGAGATGAGCTGCTGACTCAGTGCTTCACTACCCAACATCAAACACACCAACACACATACACACACACAGTCAAACACATACAACAGTCCACCGTCAACATCAGTCTGAGAGTGTAAAAATACACCGACTCATTTTTAATCCGACATAAATCCGGGATTACTTCCAGAAGACAGTTTACATTTCTAGCAATTTAAATAGGTACCATCAAGCAACAAAGCACTCATGTGGCTCCAAAATGTATTTTAACCATTGGTACACTCTAATTACACTAAGTTACTTTATAAAATGCAACCAAATATATGTTTCAGAAAAAAAAAAAGAGTCACTGGTAGGATGCTCAGTGATAACAACTGACAGTAGAGGTATAACAATGCACTACAGCATTGTGATATTGGAATACAAAAATGTGAAAATACATCATGCAGAAAATACATTGGCAGCCTCCTTCATGTATTTGTATAACATGGATACTGTCATCTTTTATCTCTATTCATATTACTGCCAAGTGTATCGTTATACCCCCACCACTGCATTCTGAAAGAAAATTACTTCCAAAATACAAATTAAAAACATTAAGTAAAAAACCTTTCAAGAAAAAAATTCAAATACTTTTAGTGGCCTCTATGGTTAATACGCTGTCAGTGGGATATAGGCCTATATGATCATAATGATGACTACATATTACTCTTGACTCCTGACATTTTACTTGCAATTTTTTATTTTCATTTTAAGTTCCTAAGCCGGAAATATTTTAGGAAAAATCTGAGTGAGTGTGTAGGTATATACCTGCCAGTGGTGGAACACACTGAGCGAGAAGGCCTGCCCCTGTGTGTGTGTGCGAAGATCCGTCTCAAATCCAAACGAGTCAATAGCGGGAATGAATGCCTTGATGGTGTACAGAGGGGAGCCTGGGATTGGTGCATCCTGTGTCACATGACCTCTGAAAGACAAAATCATTACATCCATCAAAGTGATGAGACACGGCTCTCTTAAGAGAGTGATTACTGTAAAAGAAAGCTTATTAAGAAAGTGCTGCTGAGGTTCGGTGCTATAAACAATAAGTGTGCAGGCGTGTGAGTGACAGCCAGCAGAGTCAGCAGCATCTTAATTCCTCTCTTAATGTAAGTGTGACTGTTTGTGTGAGTGTGTGGTAGCAGACTCAGAGTCAGCAGAATTCTAATTCTGTTGAGCGCTGTGTGTGTAGGAAGTGGGAGGTCTGTAATACCTTCTGCGTGCCAGTACAGTGTAGACAGCAGATACACAGTCAGCAGGAGCTTGAACCTCCACAAAGTAATAGGGCTCCATCAGCCTGGGCGTAGCCTACAAGTAGCCAATCACATCAAAGAGCCATGGGTTAGCGTGCAAGAGCTCAAGATCATTAATCAAGTTATTGATCAAAAATGAAAGCTTTCCATCACAACTAACGGAAACACTGAGGACTGTGCAAATGAGACAAAGAGAAACAAACAAACAAAAAATCTCTCACCATTAGGAAAGCAGAATAGACCACTCTTCTTGCGGTAGGAATAACCTGTCCTCCTCCTCTGTGTAATGGCTCCTGAGCTATTACTGCATCCAGAATCTTGAATTTCACATTACGAATCGCTGTAACAAGCACAGAATTTATAGCGTATTGTTACAAGAATTGCTTTAAGATAGCTTTTTAGTAAGATTTTATTACACAGGAAATAAAAAAAACAGTCACATTTCAATAACAGTATCAGGTTCATTACAATCTTGATGGAAGTAAATTTTTAGGCAGTTTACATAAAGATGATTAATCAGTTGTTTTATCCTGTTTACATGCAGGGCTGGATGACATGGGTGAAATTTAACATGGTCATAATATTTTCCCAATTCTGTACATCAGATACAGATACATATTGAAGTTTGCATTTATAAAGGTAATGGAAACTACTGCTTGGTGGGTGTTTGTACAAAAAACGGTTTAGATCCGTATAAATAGTATTGTTAATGCACTAAACTCTCATTTGCAGAAAGTAAACTTACTATTTAGTTTTCATGCATTCTGAATTGTTTCTAACCCAGCAAACGATTTACAGTACAGGTAACCTCATCACCATTTAAACTCGAAAAATGTTGTGCAATACTGGTCCGCTGTCCAGCACTACATCTATATTAAGACACCAAAGAATCATACTATTAAAAAGTTCACACTTTAGGTCAGGCTGTAAAAAGTTTAAGACAGTAAATTATGGTGCTGTGAAATCATACTCATGGCATGGCTTTGGCTGAGGTTAAAGCGTAAGCATAAACAGGTAATGTGGACTATATTCCCTTTTTCAAATATGCAATGGAAAAGGAAGTCTCAAACATCCTCACAGTTTAATGTTTATGACTAAATTAGTCTTAGCATTTAATCTGGCAGCTTCATGATATACACGTCGATATACATGATTAATGAAGTGATTCATGAGACTGTCTTACGTTCATCACATAGGGGGCCTTCTCTAGTTCCCCACTGGAAGCCCTGTACAATGCTGTCCTTCACCGAGCCAAGGAGAGCTTTATCCACCTACAGGCAAACACACAATTCTTATCAACTCCTAAAAGAAAACAGCAACTGTAGATCATCAATTCAGTTGTCTATCTGTCCTCACAGCCTGTGTTTACCCATATAATATTCACTCATTGCAGCAAATGGCGTTTTAAAAAATCTGATCTGTTTTCCTATGGCCAGGACAAACGCTTTGGTCTTAGATGATGACTGTGCGTGCGCAGGCTTTCAATTTGCATGCGCTAGACTCCACAGAGTGAATATTAGCATTGACGTGTTTGTGTTTCATTAACTGCTGTTAGTAAACCCAGAGACAGACCCTGGGGAGATAGTGGCACTGTTCCAGCTATTCCCAATTTCAGCTTTATACTGGGTGAAGAGAGGTCAGTTGAGTTGAGCACATCTACTCACAGTAGCGAAAAAGCAAATCTGGCAAGCACATGTCAATACCTTTTCGCACCTCCTCTTGCAAAACACATACAGCAGCACTTACGCGAAACAATCCCACATAAAAACACCATCACATACATATACACAAAATACAGTATATTTTTATGAATAAAGGTAACCTTTAAGCAGAGTAATTAAGCTTCAATCATCAGAATAATTAAATGTCTAATCTGACGTTGTTAGGTACAACTGTGATTGCAAGTATTTACATTTTATACACGTGTTTATACCTCTGAGGGCAGTGTATCGTCTACTAAGATGTTTGGTCCAGTGGTGTCTGGTCCAAAAGCCCAGATTGATCGAGCAGCAAGCAAATCCCAGTCATATTTAGTCTGGAAAAACTCTCCCAACTTCTTCCTAGTAAGAGTGAGTAAAAGTGAAAGAAAGTGTGAGAGGGGAAAAAAGCTGATAGATAGTAAGTGCGCGTTAAATGGTGTGTGAACTAGGTTGTTGGCTAGACTAAGCTACAGATGCCGGCCTTTTCAACTCCAGATGGCCTCACAGCTGAGACATACACACACAGACATACACAGACACACACATTTTGGATTTCTAGTACTTGAAATGTCAAGGTCAAGGGGAATATCAAATCAAAACGCATGAGAGATTACACAGAAAAAGCTAATGTTATTTAAAATCACTGTGAACCGGCGATCATACTGCATCTTCCTTTTGTGCTGTGACGCATTTTCGAGGGAAACAGCATTAAGTACGGTTTCTGAGGGTGAGCAATTGGCTCTATAACAATTCGGTGTAATGGGAGTGGGAGGTTAAACATGCTATTGATTAGGTTTGCAAAAATGCACTCAAATCTATGGTCTGATTTGATTCTTGATACTTAAATAACCAGATTCATTTCCTCTCATTTTTTGAGGCTGTATGCTTTACAATTCATAGTAGGCCAAAGAACGTATGTCTATGTATGTTTATAAAAATGTAACACAACAGTGCTAATCGTGTAAACTCTTAAACAAACAGTAAATGGAATTTGCTCTGACAAGTTGAAAAGAAGACAAAAATATCTGGTTTTGATTGTTAGGGTTTGAAAGATTACTGCAAACATCCAGAAGGAGGAGTCAATTAGTGGGCAGGGCATGACATTTCAGTGCATTCTGTTCAAAGTAACATTTCAATCAGTTTTTTTGTTTCTTTGATGACCTAGACATTCACAAGTCTAATATGAATAAATGCTAGAAGAATACAGCTAGACCCTGCAGTTTTTCTCCTGCTGCATAATCATTTCCTCACTCTATATCAATGATTGGATCTGCACAAAACATAGAGCATATTAATAGTGTATATCAAGAGACTGAATTTTTCTTGGGCCAAACATGAGCACATGACACTTAATACAGAACAGAAGGAGGTAATCATTATGTTAGCATGTCAACCTAACCAGTATGCGAGTGATCTGGCCTATTTAATAATAGGGGAACCAATTACAAATGCTGTTACACAGCTTACTTATGACACTTAACAAAAGTTTGTGTTCAAACAATTGCTTTACATGGCAAAATGAATAGAATATCCATATTCCTTGATGAATAGTTACATCTCCATGAGGCACACTCACACCCTGCCCACCCAACCTGGTGGTCTGCTGAAATGTAATCAAGAATTTTCAAGAATGTAAACATATCCTTTACATAGAACACATGGTGAATCATGCTTGACCAAAAACGTGAACAATGTGAAAGTCAATTTTATGTTGACTTTGAATGTCCTTGCATGCAAAGTTAAGAATTTGAAAATAACTGATTTAGACAAAGTTTGTCCTTCATACCTGTTCCATGTAATTTGCACCACTTCATTCTCAATGTCCTCAGCCAGCCCTTTTTCTAGAGGCTCAGCAATCATAGTGATCTTGTTCCTGTCAATCAGCACAGTGCCATTAGCAAGTGTGCAGGATTAAATCACAAAAAAACAAGCTAAAACACAAACAGCCGAACTTGTCAATATTTTCATATGCTGTTAAACAACATATTCATATTTCAGTGTACATCATCACATTTAACCACCTGCTCAGTTCTAATCACATACTGCATTTAATTATGTAAGTTTTCACATACTTTTTATTGGGTGTTTCAGCAAAGCACTTGAGGGACGAGGTTTCCACCACTGTCTCACAAAAGGTCACGACTGGATCAGCCACCTGGGGTAAGAAGTAAAAGCATAATTTTATGAAACTAGAAAGCACAACTGACAAATATAGCAAAGTAGAATGAGGGGGCTTAAACAAGATACCTTGATGTCGATCTCTGAGTACATCTTCCTCAGGTCATGCATCACACAGTCCAGGTAGAGCTCACCTGTGCCTAGGATTACATGCTCACCCGATTCCTCCACCTGTATACAGACACACATTTAATTGGTTTAGTCTGTCTTGGTGAAAATAATTGAAACCAAGGATGACTGTACGCTCGATGCTGAAGAATTTGTCTAAACTTCATTGGTTTGCGAGTCAGCATTTCACAGATATGGAAATGAAAGTGAACCAATTTGTCACACATGAACACACCGCAGCACACAGAGAACAGTGTAAAAATCTGCATTTTACCCATTCACCAGAGTGGGCAGCTGGCAAAGGCAGTGTGTGGGGAGGGTCCCTTGCTCAAGGGTACCTCAGTGGTGCCATTGAAAGGCCTGGCATTTAAACCAATGACCTTCTGATCGCGGGGCAACTCCCTAACCACCAGGCCTCCAGCTGTCCCTGTCTGTGGGCTTGAGGCTATGCTCAGATGATTAATAATACACACCGCTATATTGAATATAGAATGTCACTGTAGGGGCACTTTAATATGTCATCACTGGATTTTAGTAAAGACAAATTAGGAGGCAGTTTCACTACATCACATTGTGATCCCATTATTTACCAGCTGTTTGTATATATATAATTTTAAACTGTGCTAGAAGTTTTAACAACTCACAATTACTGTTTGAAAAACATATTTTAAAATACACTTGTGCTTGGTATGGTAAGCAGAATCACTGTTAAATAGCTTCATTCTTTAATGCTCTATTTTTTTTTTTTAAATAAAAGCTTCGTCAAAGTGAACTAGAAATCAAATCATTATGATTTATTTTAATGAAAAATGGGGAGCGTCCATTATCACAATAGGGGAGGGGAGGAAAACATTATTGATCATTATTATTTATTCCCATGCACTGGTAAAGAATGACACAACTCACTCACTTTTAGAAGTGAGCAGAAGTCACTACACTTTTATCAAAGATTATGGCAAAACAATCATGTTGCAATTTAAATCATACAACACAACACATTCTTTCCAATATGTAAATGCACATAAACAAACAAGGTGTGTGTTTACCTTAGTTGTAAGAGAGGGGTAGCTCTTGTTGACCTTCCTGAGTCCATCCAGCATCTTGGGGAGTTCAGAAGGGTTGACAGGCTCCACAGCAATTTTGATCACTGAGGCAGTGTTGAACTTCAGTGGTCTGAAGATCTGAGCCTGAACAGTCACAAACACACATGTGTCAGGTGAAGGTGTATCCAGGGTCTCTTCTGTTATTCCATTTTGACACATTGCCAAAATTGCATAATAAGGGGTGTTAACCCTCTCTCACACCTCTTCAGTGCCCCGGGGCTCCGTGATGGTAGCTGTTTTGACAATTGGCTGATCACACCCTTCAATTAGCACCCAGTTACCAGCAGGAACACGATTCACTTCAATCTGATACCTACACATAGTCACAGATACACACACAGACCGTTCAAACTGTTCATGGGTCCTTTTGATATAAGAAAAAGCAAAAACACATTATAGTGTTACTGGGTTCCATGGCAACTTGAGTGTTTACCTGGCTACAGAGATCCACAGGCGACCGACAGTGCACACCTGCGAGTCTTCCTCATCCTCTAGAGTGTAGTTCTCCCCCAAAACCTTCACAGGCTGGCCTGCTTGCAGGGTTCCACTGAGAACCCGTCCAAAAGCGTGGAACTGAACTCCATCATCTGTGCTGTACATCTTAGTGGTGTGACACATCAGAGGACCCTGACACAGAGAGACAGATTGAGATACAGGAGATATACACATATTATATAATATATATATATACATACACACACACATACATATATATACAT
>JBBPDB010000028.1:6189803-6204156 GCA_037974465.1 Brachypetersius altus | reverse complement strand
CGTATACATACATACGTACACATATTTTGCAGTCTGACATTACTTACATCAGGATCACACTCAGCCATAGCCTCCCCCAGGTCTGAGTCCAGACCTCCTGTGTAGCTGTGCTCAATCTTTGTTCTGCCGCCACCATGAGGAGAGGGAATGTGCTGCACACACATGTCCACAAAACCTGTGGACATTCATATATATTATTGTACAGAAGTACACAGACCACTATAGAACATTTGAGCTTTCCAATGAGAAAATAATTTACATTGTAAGAAATAAAATAGTTCTATTAGCCACACTGTTGGGAAATTTGCACTGTTACAGCAGGAAAGTAGAAGGCACAAAATAAAGTAGAAGCAACATGTTGCATTGCTTCTGCTGTTTCACTTAACATCTAGCTGCTTGTGTCTCAACAGTCATGTTATATCAAAAAAATACCTTAGAAATGACAAAAAATAAAGACTTTCACCTCTAAACTTCCAAAATCATTAATACCTGATTATATAAATAGATAATAAGGAGTTTGGATTGTATTTGGATCTGTATTTGAATAACCATGCTTGTCCCCAACAGACCTGTAAACTCCCCAAAGAAACGGTTGCAGACAAGGCGCAGAAGAGGTCTTATGTTGAGTTTGAGCTCCTCTTTCGTCAGGTGAATGCCTAACTCATCCAGTACTCGCGGCAAAGATGTGTCCACATCACCGACCACCTATAAGAAAGGGAGACACAGAAAGAGAGACATTACAATTAGAATGTTCACTTACAGCTAAAACTTGTGTTTAGGACAAATGGTTTCATAAATTTTTTGCGACAGACCACTGTGGGTTTGTCTGTGTGAGAATGCACAAGACTTACCTGTGATAGGATCTTGTAAAGTGGCTCCAGAACAAACTCCACAAAACTGCGCTGAGAGTTGCTGTTGGGGGCTTTCTTAGTGAACTTCCTCCTAAAAAAACCCCCAGCCAATCATGTTAGAGAAGATGGTCAAAGCTTGTGTGATTATATGCTGCTTACACTAAATCACTAGTGAAATGACTCACGTTTTGGGGTTAAAGTAGATGTCTCCCCAGAGTCTCTTTGCAAACTCATTGTAGTTTATGTCACCTGGAACACAAGATTGTAAATATAAATTATAACCAAGTCACAGTCTGTCATGACAGTATGAGGAAGTGTTCTGTATGTTACCATAGGTATCGGCATAGATCTTGGCAAAAGACCCGAGTGTGAAGCAGATGCTGTACTGTGATGAGGCAAAACACACGTTGCCCAGCAGAGGAGAGACCACTAGAGACTCATCAGTTGTATATGTGCTGAGAAGGAGAAAAAGAGATTTGTTTTTATTTTATTTGTACAATAAACTGTTTATTGCATTCACTTTGAAGCCAAACTAATTTAATTAATGGAATCTGGATCAACAAGCAGGAATGAAATGAAAGAAAAACAAGCCAATCAATGAATTTAAATTGACCCATTGCATGAGACGATTCCATAAAAAAAAAGAATGCAATCACGAATAAAGTCTGGATTACCTAAGCATGCCATTGACTTCATCTACTATGTGCCGCAGTTTGTAGTAAGCATCAGTAGGGGGCAGCTTGAGCTCCAAGATCAGCCGGTCCACTTTGTTAATGCAGATGGTTATAGCTAACCTCTCCTGCACTGCATGCTTAATCAAGCGCTCTGTGTTCAGCATCACCTAAACATAAATTCCGACCCCATCAATTAACACAAACATGTAAACAAACACGTATACTCAACAGTAACAGCAGAAGCATATAATAATCCCTGTATTCCCTATATAAACATTTATAATTAATTTATAAGAATCTTTATATAAAGTATTACGCTGAAAGCAGTGCCGTGTCTTAGGTATTTGAGAAAATACATGTAAAGCTATTTAACTGGCAAGTAAGTGTTTACAACAGCATAACAAACATGTGATATTGAAAACATTTGCATGAGCAGATAGCTACTTCTTAAAAAAATATAATTAGATTTAGCTAATATTTGATTCATTGATTGTATTAGAGACTATCAATACCGGCTTCAGCATATCAACCTTTTATTAAATTAAACAGAATTTAACAGTCTAGAATGCACTGAGAAGACAAGAACCGCATAGTTCATAGCAGTTCTAACTGTAACACAGATATTAAGAACTACAGAAGGGTTTTGAAAACTGGTACTAAATAGATACAGGTTCTTCATAGGTATTTCTGCAACAGCGCTGCCATTTTAAAAGGTTGATGGTAGATCACACATTTGTAATTGCCCCTTTCTCACTATATTTTAAAAGACACTCAGAATATATTAAGATTCAGTAAATTATTAAGATTATCAATAAGAATTTTGGAAGGAGTGTCAGCAAAATCCTACACATATCCATCTATATCAATAACCTGTTAAAAATGTAATTTCTGCTACAAAGATGTATTTATTGACAAAGAACCACAAATTGTTATTTGAATTAATAGTATATGTCGTACACCCATTGGCCGATGGACAGGAGCTGCCCTAGATTTGATAACTGGACACACAAGAAAACAACTGCTAAGCTGTGAGATAGGTGAGATACAGCAGTAACCGAAGAAGTTCTCACCCCCTCTGCAGCATCTATAAATAGCACAATTCCGTCTGAGATTCGGATCCCTGCTGTGACCTCATCAGAGAAATTCACATGACCTGGGAAGAGCAGTTCAGAAAAGGACAAAAAGAAAAGAAAACAGAAAAAACATCAGACAGTGTGTGCGTTTTTGTAAAACCAGCCCCTTTTTGTCTCATGGGGAAATAGTAACCAAAGCTGCATTGTGGCTTGTGTGTCAGGGTATGTTTACCTGGAGTGTCCATAATGTTGAACAGGTATGATTTTCCTCTTGAGTCAGGAAGCACCATGGTCACTGGCGTGCTCTTAATACCAACTCCTCTCTGAAGGAAAAATATTTGTGAAAGTTGGTACATTGGTACATTACGTACAACGTAACGCAACGTGGTACAACGCAGCAATCCAAGATAATACCATGTAAAGAAGACCTTACCTCTTGTTCAGTGAAAAGGATGTCTGTATACCGCAGCTAAAAGACAGATAAAATGATTAAAAATGGTCAATCATCAATAAGCTGTTTAGCTTTGTAGTGGATGTAAATAAGTTGTAGAGCAACAAACCAATATAAGTGTGTTATGTTCCTGTGTTTGTATATACTTACATCTGCATCATCTCTTTTGCGGATTTCTGGATGAGTCTGTTCAATCAAGCAGTCAACAAAACATGTCTGTGGGGCACAAATTGAACACAATTACTAAAAATTGTCTAGTGATGGTTTATGAATTTCTTTATCAAAAGATACTTCTGATATAGGGCTGATGTATGAATTGTATTTATATCAAAACACACGTTATTGTAATTAGCAAATTATAAATCCCAAGAACTGCAGTTATTACACATTGTCTTACGTTTTAGGTGGAAAGGTTTACTCAGGTGTGAACTGGATACATTCACTACATTCAACACATATAAATGCAACTGCAATATTGATAAAGAAATTGCAACTTGTTTGTCCATCCCCCTGTTTGTTCAGCCTCCCCAAAGCACGAGAACAGGTTGTTTTTCCTTTTTTAGACAAACATGTATCTGACCTTGCCATGATGTAAGTGCCCACAGAGAGTGACATTTCGAATCAGTTCTGAGCTGTCCATCAGATCTGCAAGAAACCTACAGAGAAAGCCAGGGATGATGTCTAAATCACTCACATTCTTTTTTCGCTCTCTCACAGGCACAGGCACATGTGTGCACACATGCGTGTAAAACACACTCACTCTCTCTTTCACACAAATTCTGACACACAATAAGCAGTAAAGCTTATAAACAGACTCACTCCATGTCAAAAACTGTTGCTGGCAACTCCTGCTCCATAAGAGTGAACTGCTTTGTTTTGACAGGTTTTATGATGGGCTCTGTAGGGAAAAGAAAGAAAGAATGTTTCAATACTCTTGCAGTCTGAGAATTTAATATAATTCAAGGAGAATTCTAATCATTTTTCACAATTTCTACATAATAAAATTAGTAAGACATACAGACATTAAGAAAAGCTTTATGAGAAGAGACTTAAACCAAAAATGATCACAGCAGTAGTGACAAACTACACATCTGAAGTGCTTGATGCCTCTAAAAGTACATTCACACAAAGCTATTACAGATGTGTAAATTGACAGTGTAAATGTGAAAAGTGGTGTAAATGTAAAGCAGACAGATACATAAAAGGCATTTTAAGAAAATATATGTTTTAATATTTCCATCATTAATAGTACATGTCAAATCTCAGAAGCTGAGATGGCTCAAAAACACTTTTCCGGTTCCCATACTGGATACCGATACTTGAACATTATCCAATACTGATTTGACATTTTTATTAATAAATTACATTAATATTTGAGACATTTATCAGACACTTGTATCCAAAGCGAGTTCCATTTCCCAACTACAGGGGACAGTCTCCCTGGAGCAACTTGGGTTTAGGGGTCTTGCACAAGAACCCAGTGGTATGCTGGCTATGATTCGAACCCCTTTTGGTCCAGTATCCTTCCTCTCTTGTAATCACATGCACCATTCACAAACAAACATTCTTAAAGATCTCTGCTCTATGGTACTGGGTGTTGCTGCCTCTGCTCCATCTGTCTCAACTCTCTCTCTCTTTCTGCCCACTCAGCTCCAGTTCTCTTACCAGACTCTTACTGACATAACAATGGCTGCGATTACTGTTTCGGCATTTAATTCTATATAAAGACATTTATGTTGCTTCTATTTTTTAATAAATAAATAAATTATGCTGTTCTAAAATACAATGTGTATTTCTTTTTGTTTTTTTCTTTACAGAGTTCAAAATGTTTTCTTTAAATAGATCACATTTCACAAGCAACACACTAGCCTAGTTTTTATACATAGCATAAAAGTAAAAAACAATATATGCAGATGTTTCTTCCTTTTGTTGTCTGCTGTAAATTTGTTGCGTTTTTGTAAAACATCAACGAGCCTCTGCTGCCTGGTGTCTTTTCCCTGTTTGTTAGCATAAACTCCTTGTTCCCTTTGTCGTGAAATCTCTGCAGGTGCTTGATTAAATTTGTTGTATTGTACAACGCAACAGTACTTCCACCCTTCGTCATGCTGGCTTTGCACACATTGCAAGTAGCCGTCTGGATTTTCAGCGTTTCCAAACGAAAGTATCTCCAAACAATTGAAGATTGCAGTTGCCACAGGTTCATAGGATGAGGTAACTGGAATATAGAGATCCGGGCTGTATGACCGTCATTGGATTTATGGCTATATCGGACCCGATATCATATCGGATCAGGTCGATCAGGCTAATTTATTTTGCTTTAAATAAACATGTTGGTAAAATTGCACAAATGGATTCAAATCTGATCAAAAATGTTATTTGGTTTATTTGCCGTTTAGTTCTTTAAAACTATATTGTTTACAAAGGAAAAGAGTCCAGTTGTACTGTTCAGTAACTTGCAGAGTAGTATCTATAGCTGCAAATCAATATGAATACCGTGATAAAATCGAAATTGTTATGAAAATGTAAAAAAATTGTGATATGATATCTTGGCCATATTGCCCACCCTTACTGGTTACACACATATATATATAATGTGTGTGTGTTTATACAGTTATTTATACAGGTGAGTGGTTTTGTGACCAATTCAGTTCAATCAATGAGAGCTTTTACCAGTCAGCGGCTGTGTGTCCTCTTCTTGGACAATAGTCTCTACTTCCGGCCCATAGACTTCCTCTGCCGTAGGGTAATACTTCTTATCCTCATGAAGGACTACCTCCATTCCTCCACCACCATCTTCATCACCCTCAACCTGGTCTTCATCGTCATCATCATCATCTGCCTGATGTACACACATTGCACTGATTTGGACATTTGCAGAAGTTTGATACCATGTTGATACAAAAACATGCATACAAAATATGAACTCTCCCCAAAAACATCACTCAGGCTTAGAAACACAAAGCCCACTAGTACACTGATAAGAACACTCTAGTTCATTTGCTTACTTCATCAGCATCTCGGTCCTCTGCATCTACATCTTCATCTTCATCAGAGTCCAACTCCGGTCCGATGTAGTTACCAAACTCGTCATAGAGATCTGTCTCCATGGTGTCAGGGTCTTGTACGGTGGGATGTCAATAGCACCTCTGGCAGCCTGCTAAATTAATAAGACATGTGAAAGCTGTAGACAATGAAACTACACAAAAGTACTTAGTTTTTCTTTTCATTGCCAATTCCATCTAAAATTCCTGATGCTCAGACCCAGATCACAGGAGAACCATGTCTGACAGTTCTTACTATAAACTGACATTTTATTAGCAGCAGTAGTTTTCAAACAATGAACAACTGTATTTATCATAAAACAAATAAATTATGGAGAGCCTTTTCACAGCAAAACACCTGTATAAAACTATACTATATAGTTAAAAGAAATAAAACAACTGTATTGTACTACTGCATTTTCATTCATTTGACCTTATTAAATAGTTAATTTTGCCTAAACTTATTTGCCTACCCTTACTGAGCATACTACACATGAAAAAAAATCTGTAATATATAAATGTCCTGGCCCTCCTGTTGGAGAACTATTCCTGGAAACATTACTTTAAGAAATGAAACACTGAAAAACCTAGTGGAAGCTGTTACCTACATGGACTTTAACTATATATTAAAGTCCCCGTATAGGACAAAAATGCATCACTGTACCTACATACTGTCTAATTTTCCGACCAAAATACGAAGAATCGAGGGGTGGCGGAACCGGACGGTTTATATTCCAGTGGGTTTTTTTTTACATGGTTTTTAATAACTCTTACAGCACAGCGATTTGTATTTATAACTCAAACATAGGGTAAAAATGCTCATTATGGATACTTCCCTCAACTTCATACCATAAATAAGCTAATAAAATTAGCATATACAGCTAGCTATCGTTAGCATTCAGGCACACTGCCCGAGAATGAATGGGACCCTCATAACCATTCTGAGCATTTTAGTCTTTACATCACTCTTTAAGTAACCTGTACCCCTGCAGCAGTACACATACCTCACGTGTAATCCACAACAACCTCTTGCTTCTGTCTTAATAAGTTTGGTTTTATATTTTTTATTTTCTCACACTGTTGCAAAGCTGCACACCGCCAGGTCCTAATTCGAACGTAGGTCGAACGTTGGTGACGTCACGGACAAGCTGTCTACAGTATTTGCCTTCATTAAGGAAAGACCCTCAATTGTGAAAGCAATTATGTAGCCAATACTAAATACAACGCGGCATATTGTACAATAAATATATATTATAGTATACATGTATATCGGTTTTAAAAATCATTTATTAATGATCAGGCAAATGCACGACCAGCTGTAAAAGTAACATGTGTTGTAGTAACTCGAGAGGCCTGATGGGGGCGTTGCTCTCTCTCTCTCTCTCTCCTGCAAAATAATAATAATATTGAAATAAAATATAGCAGAAGACGTAAAGAGAGGTAGGAACTAGATGCATAAAATTACCCAAAAATATAAAGCTAGTCATTACCATTAAATACTCATGTAAAATTTACTAAATATTAATATAATAATAATACTATGACAACTACTTCTACTAATAATAACTATTGTTATTATTATTATTATTATTATTGTTGTTGTTGTTATTGTTATTGTTATTATTATTATTATTGTTGTTGTTGTTGTTGTTGTTGTTGTTATTATTATTATTATTATTATATTCAAATAATGTACAATAGGTTAATATACAACATACATCAAATCCAGATAAACAGGGCTGTATGTGCGTAATGTGTCTCTCTCTCTCTTTCTCTGTCTCTCTCTGTGTCTCACACACTCACACAAGTATCTCAAATAGTGAATGTTTCTTTCCTATTTTAAGATATGGCTAACAGTGCTCTTGCTGATGGGTAACTTTATGAGTGCATGTCAACTGAACATTCATCATAGAGTGTAAGTTCACTGAGAACAGTTCAACCTTTCTGACTGATATATCCGCTGTATACATACACATATACTCATTATGTACATACATACAAAGTCTACATTTACTTTACACATAGTTTACATATACATACATGTATATATTTTACAATACAGATGTCCATGTTTTATATTTCTAGATTGTACTGTATACATTTTATACTGTACTGTTTATGTAATATTTGATTCTATTCTTTTCTCTTTTTTGCTGCTCTTACCTTTGTCTGTCCACTTTCTGCCATGACAAAGAACATTTCCCACTTATCTTATCTCTCTCTCTCTCTTATAGTAGAAAGCCTGTATTCTGTCAGTTTCGCAAATGCTTGATTTTATGATAATGATGAAAACCAATATATTTTCAGCTCTAATGCAGTTCACTGTAGCCACATTTCTGAATCTAGTATTATCCAAAAATATGTATATCATATGCCCGTGTTTTTATATTTTGGTGAAAATATTCTGAAGAGAGTAAGAGTATATGCCCAGCCTCCAGTGGTCTTTTGATTATTATAAAAATAAACTTGAATCATCTCGCATTACACTATGCACAAGTCATTAGGTTAAAGTAACAGGCTTTTTCTCAAGGCCGGATGGAAATAACACAACCGTATTACCCAAATGAGACACACAGATAGCTTAGAGCTTAATGTAATAAAAGTGATTTGCCTTTTTTATTTTCAGGTTTTTCTTTGTTCATGAACAAAACCACTGACAGGATTATCTTGTTAGAGTGGCCCCTGTGAAGGGGTTGTATACAGTAAATTAAGCAGCTAGTGAGCAGTCAGTTTTTGAAGTTGATGTGTTGGAAAAATGGGTAAGCGTAAGGATCTGAGCCACTTTGACAAGGGCCAAGTTGTGATGCTAGATAACTGGGTCAGAGCATCTCCAAACAGCAAGTTTTGTGGGGTTTTCCTAGTATGCAGCTGTCAGTATGCATCTGATGCATACAGGGAGTTAGCCCATCTGGTCTGATCCCACAGAAGAGCTACTGTATCACAAGTAACTTTATGATAGAAAGGTGTCAGAACACACAATACATTGCAGCTGGTTGTGTATGGGGCTGTAGACCTGCAGACTGGTCAGTGTGTCCATGCTGACCTTTGTCCAATAGTTAAGCAATAAAAGAAGGTGACCAGGTCTGATGAATCACATTTTCTTTCACATCATGTTAAAGGCCACGTGCCTGTGAGTGAGCTATCTTGGGAAGGAATAGCTCTAGGAAAGAAGGCAAGGTGGTGGAGGCAGTGTGATGTTCTGGGCAATGTTTTGCTGGGTAACATCTGGGGTCTGGCCACTCATATGGATTTTACTTTGAGACATAGCACCAATCTCAACATTATTGCAGAGCACCTTCATGGTAATGGTATTCTCTAATGGAAGTGGCCTCTATAAGCGTGATAATATGTCTTGCCTCTTTGCAAACACTGTTCGGGAATGGTTTGAACAACATGATAAAGTGTTCACAGTGTTGATTCCCCACTTCTCAACCAGACTGAGCATTTGTGGGATGTGCTAGACAAGCTAGTCTAATTTATGGAGGCCCGACCTCACAATTTGCAACACTTGCAGGATCTGCTGCTTATTTCTTTGTTCCAAATAACAAAAACCACATTCTGAGGTCCAGATGGAGTCCATGCCTTGACAATATCAGGCAGATGATTGTATTGATATGGCTGATAGGTATATGCTAGGTATTTATACACACCGACAAAAAACATCTGCCTAGTATTATGTATACATCTCTCTTGCTGCCATTACAGCTCTGATCCTTCAATGCATGGACTCCAGAAGACATTTGATGATGTGCAACATATTGCAAATAATGCAGATATTAATGCAGATCAGTTTTATAGTCATCAGACGTTCACCAGTGTCTTTTAATTCACTGTAACTAAAAATGTGTATCACGAATTAGCCCTTGCTGTTTGTGAACAGCTTGAGTAATATTTTTACTTTTGGTTTCCAAACAATGTGCTCCCCTCAGTGTCTTTTTTCTTCCAGTGTGCATGTGAGAGTGTTCACTCCAGAGGTACAACATATATCATGCCCTCAGTTCACTTTCTGTGTACGTGTTCTTCTGAGAGCAAGCAAAGAATCTTCTGAAGTGTGGGCTATAAAGATCGGCTTTCCCACAGGCTCCATGTCAGACACCCCAGGACAGGAACAGGACACACACACACACACACACACACACACACACACACACACACACACAAACACACACACTTCATAATGATATGTTCCACACATTACATACACTGCTGTGGTCTTCGGCACTTAAATACATAAGTAGCTAATGTTATCCTTAACTGAACTTTACTCTGAACTAAGTGCTTTCATAGAGCTTTTGTAAAAACTTTACAGTGTCAGTACCAGGTCAGTTTGAATACTTTCTCTGTTTTACTCTTTTTTTTTGTTTTGAAAACAAATGCATACAAAACAAACACACACCTGTAATATATATTAGAGAAAGCATAATGTGGTGTGGAAGCACTGCCGTGGTCTTATAGCAGAGCCACAGATACTCTGAAGTGAACAGGAAAAGTTGAGAATGTTTTTGCTCCCCACTGCTTACTGGCTCTTGTCCCTTCTGCGCAGGATGGCTGGAGTCTCTCAGGTTTTGGAGAGCTGTATTCATGTTTGCATTGCAGATGTGTATGCGCGTGTGTGTGATGTGTGTGTGTGTGTGTGTATGTGTGTGTGCTTACGTGTGTGTGTATTCTCTGAGGTACTGCTCTACTAACTCCCTCATTACTCATCCTGATCAGCACACCTGTGCAGAGGCAAAAATAAATGACACACTTTTTCTCCGAACACATCCCTCACTCCTGTTCTTTATCCATTACTACTGCCTGCTCACTTACTACTGGGTTCTCAGCTGAGCTATTCTTCATTCTTTATTATATTAGCCTTTCCCTGCTCCAGGCATCGACATAATTACCATGTCTCCCATATCTATAGAAATGATCTCAGCATCTCAAGCAGTTGTTTATTTAGGTGCGTGTTGACTCTCACTGGTAATGTTTGTTCTTGTATTTAGTTTTTCATGAGCTCTTTGCCAATTAAACAGTTAGATCCATTTCCAGAGTCGTTTAATACTACTTAACGTCTGTACTAACTGCATTCCCCCTTCAATTTCCCACTGACTGCCTGTACAATTACTACTCCCTTCCTCTCCATCACTGGTTGCTCCTGATCTACTGCCGGTGTCTGGTCCATTCTTATGGCGTGTCCTTTAACTTATCATTAAAACGCTTTATTGCACCCTGCAGCTCAATTATTACTGGATACACACATACAGATACACATACACACACTCACTCACACACACACACACACACACACCTGTTAATCATCCTTTGGCCCTCTTGTACGAAGGCTGATGAGGCTCTAGAGGGCTGGAGGCAAGAGAAGAAAAAATAGCAGGAGACTTTGTCACCCTTGTTTGCATAATAAAAAACCACCACAGCCTCATTAGGACTCGGCTGCTCTGTGAAATCACCCGCTGAACCTCCCGACTAAGTCAACATATGCACTTTCTTTCACTTTTCACTTTCATTCCTGCATTATCATGAAGCTTCCAGGCAGAACAATATTGCAGGTGACAACAGCACCACAACAACAGCAGAGCACTTGGATTTTTTAATAGGAATTGTGAATAAGTTAGCAACCATGCACCTTGGTTTTCTGTATAGACACAATGGATATGGCCAGTAATTTTACTACAAACCAGCCCCATCATTCTCATAGTGCAGTCTAAGACCAGTTTGTTGAAGCACTTCTGCACTGACTGTCCTCCACATGATTGCAGCTGGTGTTTAAATAATCCATATGAAGGATTATATTGAAACTTATGTAATTCTGCGAATTATTGGGATTCGTAATTTTATTCAACATAAAAAAATAGAAAATAAAATACAATTGTTCTGTGGCAACTGACTCCCTAAGGTCTCTACGGCCTTATGTGTCTACATGGGTAGCTATGATTTATGAATATAAATAAGCTGAGCACTAACTTAGCTGAGACAGACAAATTGCAAGCCAACAAACAAATTTGACTGTTCTTTTAATTTTAAATTAAAAGAAGATCATTTTTGTTTTAACTTTCTTGCACAGGGGTTACCACTGACATCACTGATATCGCTTTTGTTTAGAAAGACGGCAATGTATTTATCTAAGTAGAGGATATTGTTTGTGGAATAAGCTCCATGTACACCCCCATCCCCAGAGGGGAAATTGGGAGTGGGCCATAAATAGCTTCTTTTTGTAATGTTTTAAATATTAGGCCTAACTATATATTCATAACTGAAATGAAATATATTGTTAGAGTGTCAGGATGCAGAAATCTCATTCATACTGTAGTTTCATGCATCCTGCGTTATTCTATGCCTCACTGTGTGTGTGTGTGTGTGTGATGTTAGCCCAGTTAAGCAACTATCTAATTAGTGAGTTAATATTAATAACTATCTAAATAGTGAGTTGATTAATAATTTTAATAACATAAATATTACTGACAAACTTACTAACATTAAGATTATGACAGCTAGAGGAATCTTAACTAATGTATTATTGCTTCCCTGTCTTTT
This sequence comes from Brachypetersius altus, assembly GCA_037974465.1. NCBI lineage: Eukaryota > Metazoa > Chordata > Actinopteri > Characiformes > Alestidae > Brachypetersius > Brachypetersius altus. The sequence goes on along the minus strand of JBBPDB010000028.1, from coordinate 6,191,535 downwards.
AGTTTATAAAGACGTAGATGGGAGTTTTTTTTATTAGTTCAGTTTCAGTGTAGTTTCAGGCCAGCTTTCATATCAAAATAAAGATCTTCCTGAATATGTGAGAACTAATGGATTTTAGACTTTGGAAGTCATTTAAGGCTACATACAGAAGAGTTAAAAAAGAGGTTCTTCAAAATTTTAGGAACCTAACACTCAATTAAACTTATGAAGGCCTTGCTAATTAGCTGGTGACTTGAATCAGGAGTGTTAAATGAGGTAGAATGCTAAACTCTGCAGTGCTGTGCAGTGTGAGTGCCCTGTTCTGTGGCATTGCTCCAATCCCTTTTGGTTCCACTTGGCACCTCTATTTTGAGAGTGTATGACACAGCAATTCATTACCTGTTTAATTGAAGGTGTGAGAAAACTGAAAATACCTTTAATAGCTATGCCACACACAAAAACACACAACTGGGGATTTCGGAACAGCAAAACTACATTTACAGAAACTCTGAAATAGTCAGATGCTAAGTCATTGCTCTTGTCAGAACTTTGCCACAACCATTCTGAAATGGTTGCCAGTGGATGTTTAGTAGAGGTGTAGTAATGTTTTGTTAAAATATGAGCCATCTATCGAGTGTTTCGATGCAACAACTACCATCAATCAACTATTCAGTCCAGTATGTTCATGTCACACACCACACTCTCATTATGAAGATGCGCATCAACACAGATACAGTCATCGTTTTCCATCTTTCAAATTTAGTTCAAATTTGCTGTGAGAACACTGATTCCCTTTAGATCTTTAGAACGTTTCCGGACTGAAGATGCTATTTCAAAAGTAACAGAGTAATAATAGTGTGACCTTTATTACTGAAATGACATTTTTTGTCGTCAATGTTTTTTTGGGCTGTTGTAAAGTTCCGCAAAGCTGACATCTTTCTTCTGGAGGACTTAGAGAAGCAAAATTCAGAGACATTTGGTGTAATGCAAACAGACAGGGAAGTTGCGGCCAAAACCCAGAGGTGAACAGAGCTGCGTTCAAACACTGACCTCTGCTGAGGCAGAGAGAGAGAGAGAGAGGGAGAGAGAGAAAGTATTGAGATGCATCAAACATCAAACATCTGAGGTGCATCAAACTTAATTCTAAACTGAAAATAAATGTTTAAATTGTTTTTATATGATCCAGAAGGTGTTCAGCTGTGGTGCAATACATGTTTTAAATTCACCTCTTCATCTCCTTGCAGATCGGATGAAATGACCTCAGTTGGTGGTGAGATGCAGAGAAAAGATAGATATTGGAGCAGGATGAGTGAAACTAGTTTACAAGAGGTTTTAATCTACAGAAACAGAACTGCGCATTCCAGGTCACACACACACACTTCTCACACATTTCCCACTTCTCTAACTAGTTCAGTGTACATACAGTATGCATAGTTTTTATAATAGTTGCAAATGAAAACATTCTTGCTTTAGGTTTGGTGTCTTCACCTTGTTGTGATAATACATACTTAGAAAAGTCCATTCATCTTGCATTAAACTGCTGATGCATTAACACAGACATGTACAAGTGTAGCGAAGCAAAAAAGAACGCACCAAAACAAAAATAGAGACATTTCTCGAACAGAGATTTATGAAAGTGTCTGTGACCTTAATTCCAAACAAGACTAATGATTTTAATGTGTGTGTGTGTGTGTGTGTGTGTGTGTGTGTGTGTGTGTGTGTGTGTGTGTGTGTGTGTGTGTGTTTGTGTGTG
>JBBPDB010000028.1:6160224-6187724 GCA_037974465.1 Brachypetersius altus | reverse complement strand
TGGTCCTTTTTAGCTTGAAATGATCACACAGCATAAAAGGCTGTTAATATTTTTAAGGTAAAATGTGATATGACAGCAATAACACATTGTACTCATGTTCTGGAGTTAAGATAGTGGTTAAGGTAGGAATGTCCATGATGTGAGACTGCACTTTTTGGAAAAATTTCATGGCTTGAGTCCATGCTGCATCATCTAGAGGAGCCTGAGCTTGTCATTTATTCACAATGTCCCAATACACAAACCTTTCAGCATCCCTATGATGTGTGTGAACTGACAGCACTTTGGCTGACTGACTCCTCCTGCATTATGTCATTTTGAAGGCATACCTTTTCAGGCCATTCACGGAATTGTTAGGAACCCCCTATTACTTTACTTGCTATACATATCTTATTATGAAAAGATTTGGATGAAGAAGTGGGTGCAACGAGTTCTATTCCAGGAACGTGATATTGAGAACTGTGAATATGTTTGAGAACCACTTAATTTATTGATACCACACATATGCATTCAGTCTACAAGCAAGCAAATCACACTTTGTTAAATAAACATAAAATACAGTTGAAGTATTGGGAAAAGACTTGTTACAGATCTTCCAAAAATAATACAAGTAAAAACACTCTGAGTATACACAAAAGACATCATTTAAATGATGATGTGAACGGCCCCTTAAATACTTAGTCAACAATTCAACAAAGTTAAGTTGGGGTTGAGTCAAAACATTACTTCAATAGACATTTTATAGCAATGTAAACAAGTCACAATCAAAAGAACATCTGGAAGAAATACTGGATGAGAAAGAAAATAATTCAAATATATCTGTGTAGAAAGGGCTACAAAGACATTTATACTGGATACTGGACTTCAGTGAGCCATTATCTCTAAAAGGAGAAAACTTTGAATAGTTTTAAATCTTCCCAGAAGTCTAGTTTACCAAAATGTGAGACAGTCCAGTTACACAAAGTATTTAGTTGCAGTTGTTGATCTTATAGGGGGCACAGTCAGTTATTAATTAATGTAATTAATTAATGTAAAATGTTGTGTTTAATCAGTTTTGCTTGTCTTACAGTACATTTTGCATGAGAATCTGAAAGCATTTGGTGTGATAAATAAAATTTAGGTGACAAATCACAGCACTGTAATGTTGGCATATTTTAGTCTGTATGTGTTTGAGCATGCATTTATATATGTGCAAGAACTAAATGGGATTACTGACAAATCTGAAGAAAGTGAATAACTTACTGTTCTCCAAGAGGAAATGTGCATGTTTTCACCACAGATTTCTTTAGTAAAAAAGCTCAACTTATTTAGTATATAAAATATATAGTACTCCAAATGTGTGTGTGTGTGTGTGTGTGTGTGTGTGCGTGTGTGTTTCAGTAGCGTCGTTAGGCATGGGAATCCTCAAATGTTTTATGAATAGCACCAGCTACGCAACAATAATAATAAAAATAGCCGATAGCTCCGGACGTAATCATCTGTCATTTCGATCATCATGGACACTTTAATAGAGATGTGGTGACACACGACACCCAACCAACCTCCTCAGTCGACAAATCAAACCACCTTACACCCTCAGGTCGACACTTAGCTTTGAATGATTCAAGGTTCTAACAACACCTCTGCTCACTCTCCAATTGGCTATGGCTCTCTCATTTTCCAAAAAGAAAAAAAAAACATGGCTGACTATAATTTGGCCATTAATTTGAATCAAATTTTTTTCCTAAACCAATCCTACCTCCCAAATCAGTGCATCCCTAATTTTTAAATATAGCTACGCCTTTTTAAAAATTATCCCAGGCTTTTGAATAGAAACCTAATTTTCTATTATAACGTAACAATACATTTATGTAAATACGGCTACTTCAGTCTAAATCCTATCCTTCACTGAACTTTAATCTTGTACCCGCCCCTAGAATTCATTTCATTCACTACATCATCAAACTCTACAAATGCAAATCAACCACATTCAAACTAAACAATGAAAGTGGTCATGCTAATGAGTTGCTCATTACATTACTCATTATAAATTAATCTAATGAATAACCCAAAAATGCTAACTGCAGAAAAATAGGCTATTCTCTATTCAGTTAGATATTTGTGTAGATTTTCCTAAAAACATATTTACTTATTATGGGAAAAAACTCCATTAGGCATTCCATGCTGAAAGTGCCCATATTAAGGAAAAGTGAACTGTCCTAACTTTTTAATGTGGTTTTAATGCTGTCCATTACCTGAACTGCTTATCTGTAACCAGGACCATAGGGGCCAATTTAGAATTTAGTGTCTTTAATTCGTCAGACATGCATGCTTTTGGACCATGGGAGGAAAACAGAGCACTCGGCTGAAACCCACACGGACAGAACATGCAGACTCCACGCATAAAGAACTCTCAGGTATACCAGCTGAAAACCAACTTTCTGTCTATGAGGAAACAGTGCCCCTGTCACAATTTGTTACATACAATGTGGCATGTAAATACTGCTAAAGTTTCAAAATATACTCCGACCCAAACATGGATATAGTTTAATATTTATTATATATTATACATATTTCTATTAATGTTAATAGAAAAGCTGACCCCACAGGTTTTCTATGGGATTTAGGTCTGGGGACTGAGATGATCATTGAAAAAGGTTGACTGTGTGTCTGGTGAACCAGTTCTGTGTTGATTTGGCCATATGTTTTGGATTATGATCCTTCTGAAAGCCCCAGTAACGACCCATTTTCAGTTTTCTGGCTGAGGACGACAGATTTTTATTTAAAACGTCCTGGTATTTCAAATAGTTCATGATGCCACGGATTCTAACACGGTTCCCAAGGCCATTGGAAGAGAAAAAAAAACAAGAGAAAAAAAAGAGTTTTTTTTACCTTTGACATGTAAGTAGAGTCTAATGGTTGTTTTGGAGACTTGGTGGCTCTATTTGCTGCAGTTCTCTAATAGTGAGCTTTGAAGAATTTTTCTTACCATCTTACCATCCTCATCACAGTGCATGATAAACCTGGATCCTCATCCAGTCATCTGCCTTATTTGAATGACATTTTATCTTGTCTTTCACATTTTGAAGATTGGCTAAACAACACGAAATGTATTATAACTATGTTCAGCAAAATTTCTATCATGAGATACCTAAACATTTACTGTCCTGTGTACTATGTGGTTTTTATAATGTAAGACTGGCTCTGTACTTTTAGTGAACTCTTAATTTCATCTGGGCTAAATAAGGACCTGTCAACATACTCAAACCCCAAATACTTGGACCGATCTTGTTGACCCTCGGTTTAGGTAGATCACAAGATAGATTGCAATGATTAAGTTGTGCCGTATGTGACATCAAACAACTACAGTTGTGTGCATAGAGTTGAACATTCCCAGTCAGATTACATGTTTGTTCAGTTCTGAAGTAAAAATAAGTGCTTACATTCCTGTGTATTTTCTGAATTTGATATGATAAAAAAATAAAACAACAAACATAAAATGTGTCATAACATTTGCATAGGCCACATTTTATTTCTTTATTATTTTTCTCAGTATGTTAAACTCAAGAAATAAACTGTTAATGTGTAGCGACATATTCTCCATTGAGAAAGTACACTTATTTTCATTAAGAAAACTTAGTGAAAACTTATTTTCATATCAGGGTACCTACATTTTTGCATACTGCAACTGTACATTAAGGTATTTTCTGTTTTCCAAGGTCTGAGCTGGTACAGTAGTTCAAAACAGCTACATATAGGCCATGGAAATGTATGGTAGTTGCTGGGTTGGACATATGGTTCAACTAGAGTTTCACATGTTGACAACATGAGCATGTTCTGGACCTAAGTTTAATAACATGTTAGTCTATAACTTGTCCAATGTTCCAAACATAGCAAGCAGCAAAACCCACTAGTTGAAAGAGTATCAGCCTCTGCCATTTCTGCAACCCAAGCCAACATCACAGCGAGCCAGATCCAAGCGGTAAAGTAAAGAGCAGAGTGAAAGTGTGTGTGTGTGTGTGTGTGTCAGTGTGGGTGTAGAGTTTATATCTGCACTGTCAGACATGGTACAGTCTGGGAATATTTTAGTTCTTTGTGGAGCAATTCAATGAAAATCAACTCTCAAAAGTACAAAATGGTCTAATTATGTACCTTAAATTGGCTTTAAAGGTACACCACACTCACGATTCCAATTATAAGGAGCTTATTTGAACCTTTTTTTTTGCACCTTTTTTAAATCTTTTCTAAAGGGTCCAAATCCCACTTTAATCTTATTATTTTCCCTTTCATTTGAGGTATTTTATGTAGCAAAATCATTATTTTACATACCTATTGTTTCAATAAAGTAGTAAATGACTGAAGTGGGACTAAACTGTAGTGACCATTCTGTCATACGTGAACACACCACAGCACACACTGAACAGCACGAAATTCTCCCTCTGTATTAAACCCATTCACCAAGTGAAGCAGTGGGCAGCCAAGAACACAGCACCCGGGGAGTGTTTGGAAATGGTACCTTGTTCAAGGGAACCTCAGAGGTGCCTCTAGCAGTCTTGGGATTCAAACCCACGACTTTCTGATCTCGGGGCGAACGCCCAAACCACTAGGCCACCAGCTGCCCCAAACTGATAGATTGCAAGGGCTGAAAAATGAATGGTATGTTTAGTACCAAAGATACATTTAGGTTCTACCTTAAAACACAAAGTTTTTCTGTGATATGGGGCCTTTAGACAGAAAAATAAAATAAAAAGCAAACATTAATTATGTGTTGTCATGTGGGTGAGCAGAGAAAGTTCAAGAATATGTTGCAAAAGTCAACACAACTTCATACAGTAGGTCAACTATGATCACATCACACACACACACACTACACCCCCCCACCCCACACAAACACACATATGCACAAAAGAGTAAGATTAATTAGCTAGTGTGACCAAGCATGACTGATTAGCCTGTGTGCATGTTAGTGTATGTGTGTGTGTGTATGTGTTAAAATGTCCCTGATCTGTCATCATCCCTTATTTCGTGTGCTAGCAAGACCACAGAGTCAGCCTCTTTAAAAAGATTATTCATAAGAACTTGCACACACACACATTCATACACACACAAAAAACAAATACACAGATATAACCTTTGTCATGCATGCACCATACACACACACAGACACACACAGACACACACACATACACACACACAGACACACACAGACACACACAGACACAGACACATAAAATAATTTCAAATCAAATGTGTATTTCCACTTCATTACATTTTTTAAAAAATATCATTCAAAAAGACCAGCTATTTTTGCACTGTGCTATCATTTAATAATGAATGTACCAGAGGAAAAATCTGAAGTAACTATTCTGGAGACGTCTGGAGTAGATAGTGAGGATATACCACAACAACACGATGTTGCGTTTCAGTTCGCTCACTTTCAGCAATGAAAGTGTTAATGTAATACATCCCACTTTGTTGGATAGCCAGAACAGATTTTACATTAGTAACAAACTATGTGGTGAAATATTTTCTAGTCCATATTTAGGACTAGAACCAGGGACATGTTTAGGGTAGTTTTAGAGATCATTTTAGCTTTTGAGTTGAGGTTAGGATTAGCTATTAGGATTTCACCATTATTTGTAATGTAAAATTATTTGTAAAGTAATTATTAGGTTCAGAGTGGTGTGAAGTGAAATGATGTGATGTGTGGTGTAAAATGAGTACAAATTGAGTGCTTAATGCATCCAAAACCTATTTTATCTAAATTATTGGAATATATTTAATGAATATATGACCTGATACCTCAGATGAAAATACATATTGTAGACAAAGTTTTGGCCTAAAACATGTCCATTCATGGTGCATATGATACATGCAGTGTGCTGAATATATAATTTTTGACAATGTAACATATACAAACTCAGAAATCACAGCTCATTTACAACATTTACAGCTCATTCAAACAAAAATTTAGATATTTCAGTTGGAGACAATCCAACTGGTTCCTGTGAACACCATGGTACAGAAATTGGACTCTTTAAGTTTGTTCCAGTTCGTGTTTCATTTAACTGAACTGAAGGACTGAATTATAGAGACATTGGAAAACAAGTGCAAGTCCCCATTAAGGAGACTTTAATAGATATTCAAATGAATGTGGGATAAGCAATTATGATGAACTATATATTGCATTTGTATCTATCAAAGTTACTTAAATGGGTTTATCCAAAGTGTCTGATGGATCCAGAAAATTGTATTTGTTACTGAATAAACTGCAATGATTTTGAATGGTAGGATTGTTAAGAGGCAGACGTCTGCAAATGCCAACTTCAGAGAGAGAGAGGGAGAGCGAGAGGGAGAGAGAGAGGGGAGAGGGTGTGAAAAACACTGAAGCACTGGATCAGATAGCAGACAGAAGAGAGGGAGAGAAAGAGAGAGAGAGAGAGAGAGAGAGAGAGAGAGAGAGAGAGGGAGAGAGAGAGAGACTAGTCGCAAACACTGGAGAAGAACACAAGAAATCCACAAGCCTCATCACAGCTTAACTGTGCATTAGCACAACATCAGACCAACACTGAGGGAACATTACTGGAACATTTTGTGAGCTTTCAGAGGGGATCTTATATACCACGTTCAGTCAAGACCCCTCTGTTTCTGTGTGTGTGTGTGTGTGTGTGTGTGTGTGTGTATGTTTCTGTGTCTCGCTCTGGGCACCGTTGAGGATGAGGACCTTCCAGGACTACCATAGAATCTCCTTGACTTTAAAGAAGTGGTTCTACCCACAGAGGAATCCTTGAGGAACCCTGAGGAACCATGCTTTAACTTGACTTCTGAGTGAGAGAGAAAGCAAGAAGCCTCCTTTTAACACCTACATCCCATCCACACTATCCAACACACACAGACGCACGGGTGAACAAAAAGGTAAGCAAAAGGTGTTTTTGTCTGTTCTTTGGCACCCAAATGACACAGCACATAATAATATTCTCTTTGCTTTTCTGTTGGATAAACACACAGCAGTCATTTACAACCTGTGGGCATGCTTCGTTCTACTGCAACTACTGTGAGTGTGACAAATCTGATTTTAATCCTGGTGTGAACCTGTGTCATTCTGTTGGATATATGCTGTAGCTGTGTGCATGTGTATGTTTGATCATTAGGATCATATGAAGGTTGTCCCGGGGACTGACCAGAGCACTGTATTAGAAGTGTTGTCTAAGGTGTTCAGCTGTCTACTCACAGCATCTTGTGCAAACCCCTCCCTGACGGTGACACAGCCTGTTTTATTCAAACGTCACACTTTTTTTTCCTGTTTTCATTATGTAATCTTGTCTGAAAGTTATTGCATTATTTTGAAAACAAGTTAACAGTATTAACTCTTAAAGCATTTAGTATTTTAACATTGCAAAATGTTTTTTTTTTTTGGTAATTACATGGAAAACAATGCAAAATTAGTTATTATTTAAGTTTATGTGAATATTAAATAACAGAGAGGCTCATTTGTTTAAAGCAAATCTTACAAGTCTACAGCCATATTTTAGTAGAAAAGCTCAACAAACAAATCAAGTCCAAATCAATATTTTAACAAAGCACATTTATGAATTTTCCATTTTTCAAAGCAAATATTAAGGCAAAACGACATATTGTCAAGTTTATCAAATGTGTCTAAAATTCTTACCGTTTAAGTAAATTAAGTCTAAAGCTATATTTTAATAGACCAAGACCAAATATGACATATTTAAAATCAATCTTAGGGTGAAAAACCATATATTAACAGGCAAACTCATTAAACATAATGTCAATTATATTTTTTTAAAGTACAGGTTAAATTTAAAACCATATTTTGGACAAAGCCCATCAACTGTGATTCCTATTGCTTAAAGTAAATCTATAAAATAATATACAAATAACACACAAATGTATTTCCTAATTTCTTTTCTTTTGCTTCAAAGTAAATCTTGTGTTTTATGCAACATTTTAACAGACAAAATATCTCAAATGTAATTTAAATTCCTTCAAAATAAAGGGTCCCAAATCCCAAACCCCAGGTCCCAAGTCCCAGGTCCCAAACTCTAAAATAATCTCTAATCCCAAACTAAATTGTACAAATCAACTCATTAAATCATAAAAACACTTGATACTAACTTGATTCAAGAAAGAAAAATACTGGATTTTGTGCACTGGATGTTTTTTCTTGGTTAAAATGCTGGTCTAGGTCACCCTGTGAATCCTGTGAGGCTGTTACAGCTCTGCACATCAGGCAAGAATGTTATTAGTCTTCCTTCATAAAGTTTATTAAATGAGACTGATGGAGCAAGACGAACTCTCAGCAGAGTCGCTATGGAGGTTTTTTTTTAGGGGGGAGGGACTGGGAAGTAATTTCTGATGGCTTTCAGGTACCTGTCAAAATTTGCATATTCTGTCACCATTTCCATTTCTATCCATGATTTCCATATTTTTGTCCTGTCTTTGAGGGGCCGGAGGAGTAGAGAGGCTCAGAGCGGGCGAATATTAAAATGACAGCTGTCCCTTTTCATTCAGAACGTTCAAGCAGACAGCCTGACAAAGTGAACGGGGATGGGCTGTCCGGCCGACAGAGTCCCACCAGACATAATGGCCTGTGTCCTGTTATCCTCATCCACTTCAAACACTGCACTTAAATAAGAACTACTTGTGTTATAGCTCCACTGTCTTGGGCAGTGCAAAGGAGGATGGCTTTTCTTTAAAGAGTCTTGGTTCCTTGGTTTCTGTCTCATTCTTTGTGAATTTTTCGACCCTCAGTGGTCCTCAGTTTGCTCGCTAAGCGTCTGTAAACACTGTCAACAGCTGTATTTAAAAAAGCCTGTTTTAGTTGAAATATCCTGGCTCCACCTACATGTGTATTCTACAGTTTGATTGGAACACAAATGGACTAAATCCAATTTGTCCTAACAATGTATACTAATTAAACAGAATTTGAAAGAATTATTACAAATTGACCACATTTGTTGAATTAAGTTTATTTGGTTGACTTTCTTGAATGTTAACAGTTCTAGAAAGTCAACCTAATAGAAAAAAGTCCCTATAAAAAGGTTTAGAAATACCTCATTTTAGAGTGTGTTATGATGACTGCTGCTACATGGTCATGGAGTGTTGGAGCTTTTTTTGTTCAACGGTATTTGGTTGACAATGTCGTTTACTTAAATCTCACCAATCCAAATTAAACTTGCCATGTTTGGCTGAAAAATAAGACATTTGTGCCCCTATGCTGGCAGATTCCTTCATGCTATTGCCCCTTGAGGCAGGGTAACTAAAAATACTTTGTGGCCAATAGCTTGACAACCATTTCTCCAAAATTAGTGTTTCACTGGCCAATATTTTGTACCTTTATGTCACAAAATGTCACAGTTTCAACCTTCCAAAAACTTGACACACTGCATCACTGCCATATTCTTTGGACTCATACCAAACTGTCAACAGTTGATCTTAATGAAAAGTTCATCATTCATAATGTCATATACTTGATATTTACCTAGTTTCAAACAAATCACACATAAGATGTCACTACAACAAATTTCAACAAGTTACAACATATTTTTGTCTGTTTCACTGTCATGGTTAGATCTATCTTCAAAATTAATTTTGTCTTTTAAGCCTTGGATTTACAAAGTTTCACTTAGGCTTCCTTTACCATAAACACGGACACTGATAACAACTACAAAATAGAGCACAATACACCATTACAGTTTTATTCTGTCTCTCATAGCTATTTCTTGTTTTAAAATGTTAAAATGTTGTGTGTGCATGTGCTTGCCAGCTTTTCAGCACAGCATTTTAAACTGGAAACTTAGCGCTATGTGGGACAAATGGAAAATTATGTTCTCATTAGGATAAATGGGATTTTTCCCAAATTGGCAACAGTTGCTACAAAATAATACATTTGTGGGTCACACATGGATAGCCCAACTGAACTGATTTCATTTCATTTCTTACAACTCGGTGTGTCTGGGTATATATATGTCTGAGCTCTGAAATCCAAAGTTCCACTTGCTTCTCTAGAAGCTGTTGCATAAGCTTGTCCTCATGCACTGGACCGATCAAATCTCAATTTGACCGGAGATCTCAGCTGCTTAGTTCACAGGAGCCTGATTAGGATGCCGGAAAGTCTTTCTAATAACTTTGGCAAAAAGTTTGATGTCATATGTAAACACTGGGCTGCATTTAAATGAGGCAAAAACAGGGCAGTGAATTTGAACATAGCTCATTTACATACTTAGGTCTTAAAGGGACAGTAACAAAAACAGCCTGATTAACTCTGAAGGCTAAAGAAGGATTGGAAAAAGGTCACAAGTGGCATAACGCTGCCGTTCCACTGTGCCTTGTTTCTTCACTTCTTCACCAGCCTGTTAATTTTTTAAATGAGCAGGCCTATAGAAATGCTCTAAAAACACCCAGAAAAAAAGTTTAGCATTATCTTCTATAAAAAAATTAATTCTTCTGTAAGAATTATTTTGTATTATTGTGGAGACACAAGTTTACCACTTTCTACAGAAAGGAGGGAGTCAAATAAGAGAAGTCAAATGTAGAATATGAGTCCTTATAAGAAAGGCCAACTCATACTACAGTGTGAATCAGAAAGGGTGGAAAAAGCGTGCTCTGTGTGTGGGTTTCAGAATGAGAGACAAAGAGCGTGAGAGAGAGAGAGAGAGAGAGAGAGAGAAATTTGGCTGTCTTATCAGGCCAATCAGGGTCACTACCTGGACTGCAGCAGTTCCATTGCAGTTACAGGTGTTTCTCTTTCTGGTAACAAAAAGTCTCTCTCTCCAACAACCTCTATTATACACCAAATCTCCCTCTCTCCCTCTCTCTCTCCCCTATCTCTCTGAGTGATTGGCCACCTGGAGGATGACTAAAATACCGCCGCAGTCACTCCTCAAACACTCACGCGCACACACACAACCTCTACCAGACAGGTTTCCATGGTAACCTCTATATCCCTCCATTTCTTCATCTAATTCTTTTATTCCTGAGCACTGTAAAGACGAAGCAGTGTGTGTGTGCACATGCATGCATGTCCGTGTGCATGAAGAAAATGATATGGTGTGTTTTCCTCATTATCACTTTCAACTGATCTGAAGCCTCTCAGCTATTCACACTCACTGATTTAGAAGCACCTATTACTACCTGCTCCTCAAGTGTGTGTGTGTGTGTGTATATATCTATGTGCGAGTATGTGTGTGTGCGTGCATGCATGCAAAGGTCCTGATGCCTCTGTGGGAGTACAGTATGTCTTAGAGCACAGATCCTTGGAAGCGAATTTGTGTGTGTGCGCACTAGCCTCAGTGAGACAGGCATCTATTATTAGAAAGACAGATCACTTGAGTCAGGCTGTGTCTGGACGCCTAACTCTGGACCCCACAAGTGGTTCCCAATTTCAGGGGCTCTCAAGGAAGTGACACAGCACTGAGAGCATTCGATTTACAGCAACCATATAAAAAAGGTATTGAGGATCATGATGATGATGGTCATGAGCTGTAGTTTAACCCTCATTTCCACCAGCACAGATAGTTCTGTGTGCTGCTCCACTGAAGTGAGGTGTGGAAGTGAGTTTCGCAGGAAAAGTGTGAAATTACTTTAATTAGCTACATCTGCTGCCATGATGACACACACACTCACTCATGCACACAGAGTAACACTTATTCTCACGATCCCAGAGCAGAAGTGTAACACATCACTAACACTTCACTAAATCTGTCTTCATCTATATATATATACATATATATATATATGTATATATATATATATAAAGAGCATCATTTTGTGTTGGCAACATTATCCATGAATAGTTTAACCTAAAAATAAAATATCTAGCAAGTTTAAGTGTGAGGAATGATGTGTTTTTGGCCATCTCCTGCACCATTACATCATTGAAACGTGCCTTTTAAGCTACCTTTCCTTTGTTGTTATAACATTAAATCAGAATGCATTTTTCCTGAACAACAGGAAAAGATGGAAGAAGACTGAGTCAAATCAAGTGAAGTTAAAATCAGATGAACTTAAGCTAAACTTGCAGCCTAATATTTCAGCTTGGTAATTATTAAATAAACGATAATGAATATCACCGAGTTAGGGTAGCACAAAGTACTGCATGCTGGAGGTGGCAACGTGGTACTATTGTTTTCCAGGATATGAAAATGTTTTACAGGCACTAAAAAGTCTAAAATCTAAAGAAACTGGCATACTTGTGAATTTAGCATGTTTTCTACAGTAATTATTATTAACTTATTTACTACAGTATTCTTTTTTTTTTGCTATTGATGTAAAGGAAACAGGAAACACAGGAAGTTATGATGTGGTGCTAAATAGCTATAAATGGTTGCGTCTTAAGGACATGAAGAGGGGCCAGCAGGAGAATATAAAATAAACAGTGTCCATGAGAAAAAGGCCCATTAGTCACTGACGATTCATCAAAAGGGGAGGTTTTATTAGATCACTTTTTGTTTGAGTTTGATTAAGCCCTTATCTAGACTAACATACATACCATCAGTGAATAAAAGAATCTATAGCTGACCTGCTAAATGTCATTCTTAAAATGACTTCAAGCACTTTGCTTAAATATAAGGAGTAAAATATTCATAAAAATATTTATGAGATGTCGGAGAACTGACCTTATCATTCACTGTGTTTCAGATCCCTGTGTCCTGTGCAGTGATTGGTGACAAGCTAGGCAGGCCTGGAATTTCATCCATTGGTTTGTCCTGGAGGAACACAGTGGCATGAGTGTGGGCAAGTCCCACCGGTATAGTGTTGTGTCATCGTCGGAGGAGGACGTGCATCGCCACGGCAACATGCCCGCCCTCGGCAATGGCTTCGGAAATGGCAAAATCCAGACGCGACGGAAGGCACTCGCCCGTTTTGTCAATAAGACTGGCCAGTGCAACGTCAGCTTTGCACACATGGAAGAGCAGTCGCAGCGCTACATGGCCGACATCTTCACCACTTGCGTGGACATTCGTTGGCGCTGGATGTTTGTGCTCTTCTCACTTGCGTTCATCGTGTCTTGGCTCGTGTTTGGCTTTACTTTCTGGGTAATAGCCCTCATGCATGGTGACATGGACAGAAACTCAGAAGACAACTTCACGCCCTGTGTCATGCAGGTCAATAGCTTCGTGGCAGCTTTCTTGTTTTCGGTTGAGACACAGACCACGATTGGCTACGGGTTCCGCTGTGTGACGGAAGAGTGCCCGATGGCCGTCTTCATGGTGGTTGTGCAGTCCATTGTAGGCTGCATCATTGACGCCTTCATGATTGGTGCCATCATGGCCAAAATGGCGCGACCCAAGAAGCGTGCAGAGACCTTGCTGTTCTCCCACAATGCTGTGATCGCCATGCGGGATGGCAAGCTAAGCCTGATGTGGCGAGTGGGGAACTTGCGGAAAAGCCACATTGTGGAGGCCCATGTGAGGGCACAGTTGATAAAGCCAAGGTTGACAGAAGAGGGGGAATACATCCCACTTGACCAGATCGACATCAATGTAGGGTATGACCAAGGCCTGGACCGTATTTTCCTCGTCTCACCCCTGACCATCATCCATGAGATCAACGAGGAAAGCCCACTCTTTGGAATCAGCAAGCAGGACCTGGACAATACGGATTTTGAGATTGTGGTGATCCTAGAGGGCATGGTTGAAGCCACTGCAATGACAGCTCAGGTGCGCAGTTCTTATCTGTCCAGTGAAATCTTATGGGGCCATCGCTTTGAGCCAGTGGTGTTTGAAGAGAAGAGCCACTATAAAGTTGACTTCACGCACTTCCACAAGACCTACGAGGTGCCCTCCACACCAACCTGCAGCGCCAAAGACATTGAGGAGAGCAAGTCTTTGCAGTCCAGTGCTAACTTTTGCTATGAGAATGAGCTGGCCTTCATTAGCAGGGATGAAGAAGAGCAAGAAGATGGGAAGGGGGACAGGGGAGCTGAGTTGGAAACCCTATCCACCAACCTGAACGTTGACCAGAGGCCATACCATAGAGAGTCAGAGATATGATTTCAGACGCCCTTGACCTTCATATCTAAAGACTTTGTTTTATCGTAGATCCAGCCTGTTCCTTTAGTTTTGGCTTTGATCGAAAGACGCACAGCTAAGAAAGTGCCATATGAACGTTTGAGCCCGCTGATATAGTGCCATGCTGTAGTCGAGGGCAGGCAAGCTATGTTCATAACTCTTGTGACTGGACGGCCTTCCTGTAGGAAAACTTGAAATAGAATAATTTGTTTCATACTGTAGTTTGAAGTGATAGCTTTAAGTAATATCATAATGCAATATCGAGCTAACCTGGGTGCCAAACCTGGTCTATCATTTTCTTTTAAACTATATACTCTTGCTTTGGTAGAATCACTCTAAAGATAAGCACTCATCCACAAACTAATAATCAACATCCACTTTGGAGTTTCCTGCAGCAATAAATATAAGCCATTACATGTCTCTACATCTTAGCCTGTTTACTAGCTGACTTTAGCACATAGTGAAAATACACTAAGCTATTTTTGTTTGTTTAATGTCATAGCGTATAGATCAGTTCTGAGTTGTAAGGAGTCTCTAGACACAGCTCATTTTATTAGGGTCAACAACAGCACACATACCATTACGAGGGCACCTACATTTACAGTGATGGCATCCAGGTTAGCACCTAGTTAGGCAACTAAGTATCCTATATTCGAAAGTGTGTAGATTAATGTGTGTGCCTGTGTGTGTGCAAAAGACTCACTTTCTTTTAAATCAGTAATTATTTTTTTCCATATTTTTCCAGAAACACAGTGGCTATTTACCTACCATAAAAAAGGACACAGCCAACAGCACACACACTCATAACACACTATCATTCATGCTCAGGATGCTTTCTCTTGCACAGCTGAACATTTACGACCCAAGCACAGACGAAGCTCAGAGAAAAATGATGTTGAATTTAGGTTGCCTCTAACTAGGTCTGGATAAAAGCTCCCAAACTGTGTTACAACACACATGCTATGTCTGAACTTTATATCTGTTGAATTACAAAGAACGTTTTTGCAGTGCTCTATTTATTGAACAAATAGAAGATCTACTAGCAACGTATGACACAATCGGACTACTTTAAAAGCAGCAGGGAAACAAAAAATGTGCTCCTGAAATTGAAAACTAATTCAGTCTTGGTTATAATTATCCCCATTGTTGCATATCATGACTCATGTATCGGGACAGATATTTAATAGGCCTTTGATACACTAGGCAGACCTCATTGTTTAAAGGCTTGTTAATGCTAAAGGGCATTTTGCAATACTAAGTGCTAATACACTTTTGAGTGGCAAGGGTGATGATCAAATGCTTAAAGCTCATCCTATGGCTACTGCTCAAGGTTAACCCCAAGCAATGGGGGAGCATTTGAATGTATCACCAAAGACATTAGGCTGAAGGGCTGTGCAATATTTAAAACATGCAAAACATGTGAGTCAAAGCTCCTTACCTTTCCTGTAAAAAGAAACCAGAGGGGTTCTCTGGAGGGATGCCATAAAAGAACCATCATTGGGTCTTAGGTTTAGGTTTTCCTTGTCCTTACAGAAGAACAGAACAACTTTACAATAGACGCACCTGTCCATGACCTCTATTATAAGTGTGATTCAAGTCAATACTGTTTTTTTTCACTGACCATTTGTTGGACATGCAGCAGGTAGATATTATACTGCAAACCAGGATTACTATAAAGATAAGGGTTTAAAGATTTAAAATTCTTAGGAAACCAATGAGTGTAGGTTATCACCTACAGATTTTTTTTTTAAATACAAACAAAGTTAAAATCATGCACAACAGCCTCCCACCACACCAAAGTCCAAACTATTGCAGCTATTATTACGAGGCTTAATAATCTCCTGGGTACCTCATTCTCGTTAAAAAAAACGAAAAAAAAACCAGACAAAGACCCTGGAAGGCGGGAGGTGTTAGAGGGAGAGAGTGAGACAAAGGAGGAATAAATGAGGAGAGCGTTTTCACCCACTCACCCCATCCATCTCTTGGCACGGTGGGAGAAAACGAGTGTGCCTGATTAAATAAAAGGCATTATGTAAGATAATTTTAATAAATTAAACGTTTCGTGGAGATAGATTACGGTCAGCCTCGTTTCCCAGTAGAGATGAAAGGAAAGAAAGACTTTCACCAGACCCTCTCATATTCAACTACAGAATCCTCGACAGGCAAAAATCAAGTAATCTATTTATGAAACCACCTCATAAAGTCTTCCTTTTATTTATTCATTTATGTTGCTGCCAGTAAATGACTAGTTGTTAACATGCCCTTGGTATACTGGCCTCACCATTTTGCACTTGGGGAAATCCCCAAAGGTATCATAAGAGATTCATTACTGTATTAGCTCAAGTGAAGTTTGTCACCCCTTGAAGGGGGCAAGTGTTTGCAGCAAAATTACCCAGGAATCATTGTGAGCTGACACTGTTTCCTTATCAAATTCCAAATAAATTGTACAGAAACTTGCTTATAATAATTCAGAGCAATAAATGCTTTAAAATACCTAAAATACCTATTTTCAGAGCTATAAATTATGAACTAATTATATATCTTATATGTGATTGTTGCTGTTTTTTTGTGAAGTATGTTTGTGTACATTTCAGACAGGATTAGTTTTGAATGGGGAGGTGAGACAATGTGATTTTTGCCAGCATTTCTTGTCTCATCCTTTTTTTCTTTCAACCGGAATTTGCCAATTCATTTTCTGGAAATTGCACACCTGGGTCAGGAAAGATTCCAGTGCATTAGTCTTACAATAAAATCAGCCAAAGAAATAACCCCAGAATACATTAGACCTGTGTGATTAAAGTGAGAGACTCAAAGAAATGCTTGCTGGTGATCTCTTTGTCTCAGATTAAGCTAAAAAGTATTGTCCTGCCTCAGATGCATGAAGCAGAACATTAAATCATATACATTGTCAGAAAAAGTCCCAAAGCTAATAACACTGCTCCACTGCATTTACCTGAAGCAGTAAGGTAGAAGGTTAGGGGAAACAAAACTGACAAACTTTTTGGTGTTTTAGAGTGAAGTGAATGTAAAAATTGAATGCAAAATACTCTGATCTATGCTATGATATACAAAATTACATTACACTCTTCCCCACTAAACACTGAAACTAATCCTGTTTGAAAAAGTACTTTAGCTTGATAATTAACATGGCACACACACAGCTAGCAACAACAACAATAAAAGAGGGCCAACGATTCTACACAGATAAAACAATTACAATTACATTGTGTTCAGCCTTTTCAATACACTGTTTGTTAGATTACATAGCTAGCAAATTAGTTCGCCATGGCTAGCCTAGTCTATGGTATTTACTACTGGAAATTTCCCTTCTTCTTCTTATTCCTTGAGTGGTCATTTATGTATATTAGGTGCTGTGCACTTCCAAGTCATAAGGTGAAGTTAATAAGGGTGGAAAATGGCCAAAATGGACGGTTACCCAATTTCTTAGCCAAAGGAGATGAGTCAAAGCAATATTCACAGATGGTCTTTGTATATTCGGACAGACGTTTGTACAGTTTGAGGTTATTATACTGAGACCAGTGCACGTAGACGCTAGATATACTTTAATCTGTGTCTAGTCCCACTTCTGCTATGCACATGCTCCTGTTAGGTGAAAAAATAGAATCTAAACAGAGCTGGGAACAGATAAAGGTTACATAAGGATATTAGAAATGTAATTATTTGTACATTTTCCCACTTGGTTTCTCTGTGTCTCTTAAAGACATATGACCCAGTTCTGTGGAATACTTCTTAGCACTGAGACAGGTGTTAAAAGAGCATTACCAGGTGTAAAGCACATGAAACAAGCCCCATAGCAAATGCAACTGAACAACTTGCTGCAGAGACAATCGCCTTGGCAGAAAGCCTGAAGCTTCGAAAAGGCGCGTTTAAAAGAGGTGCAAAAAGTGATTAAACGTAATACGCTCTTAGGGATGATCATGCCATACATATTCTTATAATATGCATATAATAAGTAAACACGGAGATATGAGGTTCCTGGAGGAAGAAGATAAGTATAAATGAATTCATTCTGTGTGTGGCCCAACCAGTCTGAGGCTCATACTTTATTCTATCATACTGAGACTTATACAAAGTAAGTCCACTGGCTGGATAAAATGTGTCTCTTCCTATTTCTCTCCTATTTTCTATTACTTAAAGGAAAACTCCAGTGTTTTTCCAACCAGATTTCATCACATCTGTAGCATGGAGTTACTCACAAAATGTATTTCCCTATATATAATAACAGAATGCAAGAAACTTATTTTAAAAACATTTACAATAGAAGCCAATGGGTAGGTGCTTAAGTAACAACATATTTCAAGTCATCATTCGTTCTTTTAAACATACACATTCATGTAAATGCCTATGTGCTACAGATGCAAAACCTTGGAGAACTCCTTTAGTTCTGCAAATCAAAATAATGTTCGGTAAAAATAGATCTAAATAGTGTGTCTTTAATTCTGTGTTTGTACATGACAGATTAATTCCATACACACATAGATTCCTTAGTTTCAAAGGCAATGAAAGAAACTTTATTTGCATTAAGCTCATCACTCATTACATGCATGTAAAGTATTTTGTCCCATGGAAGATTTTTACTTTTTCATTTTTTTCCCCTGAAATGTCAGTCATAGAGGTCTTCCTTCAGACTTTGAGTTGTGTAATATCAATATACGTTTGTATATTGAGAGCCATCTGCAAATACACTGGATGCAAACCAAGGTCTGAAATTAAAGAGGAAAACATGATCGGCTTGAGAATCGTGGTCACTCTGTGTGTGTGTGTGTGTGTATGTGTGTGTGTTTATGTGTGTGTAAGAGACGGAGAAAGAGATATGAGATATGGAAAGAAATCATACACGGGGAAACAGGTGTTCTTTATGACTCTTAACATCTGTGTGTGTGTGTGTGTGTGTGTGTGCGTGCCTGTGCGTGTGCGAATGCACGTGCTCACTGATGATTATATAATATGTTTACTGTCACAGAGTCTGAATGTCCCATCTGATTTTTGTTCCCTTTTCAACACACACGCATACACACACATTCAAAGAGTATTTCAGTGTAAAAATAATGGAACTTTAAAATAAAAAGATAAACTTTTAAAAGATAAACAAAGTGGTTAAATTATTGTCAATATTACATAGAATTATTAACTTTGGATCCTAAACTTCAGAATTTATGTGACACTTTACTTAAACAAAGTCAGTTTGACTTAAAAATGAATGTGTTAATTTGAAATTCATTGTTAATAAAAAACAATTAATGTCCCCATTTTTCAAGGGTTTAGGTATGACATCCCATTATTGATGAAAACACAAAATGTTTTGTGTACATCATATAGTTATCTTAAGGATGGTGGAAATCACAATGATATGAAGTTGAATTTATACTGTCTGCCCAAACGTGGGCCAGTTTATTCTTTTTCTATTTAAGCGCTCTGCAATTTCTGCAAGAACATTGTATTCATCAGAGTTTACTTAACTAAACTTGAGAGAGCGAGAGCGAGAGAACAGAAAGACAAAATGTTAATGATGGATTATATGTACTATACACAGTGTTGGTAAGTTTACTTTAAAATGTTTTCCCAAGTATTACTCCTTAAACACTCATTACTTTTCACTGCTTTTCTACTCTTTCTAATGTTAAAGTAAGACAACTTTAACACAAGCAAAACGTTAAAAACAAATAATATAGATGATGTAACTGTCCTTTTTAAATATGTCATTAACAGTTAAAACAGGTTATTCAAGTAAGGTATGCATAGTTTGGAATTTTTTAAAAATTGTGCCCCCTCAGATTTGCATTCCTATTTTGTCCTGCAGGGTAATCTACCCTTCAAGCTCCACACATGGGAACGATGTCGATTTCCTAGTAGAGCCGATGAGACATCAGATACAGTTGTGTTACACTCTTCCCAGTCTGGTTCATTTACTGTGACATAGGCAAAGCATTTCATTCCAACTTAAATATGGTGCTGCACTTACAGTACTGTCTCAATACAGCCTTGTACAATATAGTCAAACGCAAAAAGAAAAATGAAAAATCATTAGAACATCCTTCATGTCCTGAATGTTTATTTTCTAATTCTGTTCTAAGCCTCTTAGCCATGTCATTAGAGTTAGAAGGGCTACATGGAACCACAGTCATGACGTCTGCTACACTATATGAACAAATATATTGGGACACCTGACCATTACACCAATAGGGACATTAATGACATTGCATTCTAATACATAGATTTTAATATGACTTTGCCCCTATAACAGCTTGCACTATTCTTGGAAGGTTTTCAGGTGTTTCTGTGTGGAATTTGTGCCCATGTATTCTGTAGAGCTTTTATGAGGTCAGGCACTAATGTTGGACAAGAAGACCTGGGACAAAATCTCCGTTCCAGCTCATCCCAAAGTCCACATCCTTAGAAGACACCAGTGCAAGGTTCTGTTTTTACTCTGGTATACCTCTCAGCCCTAGGCCCAAGTTGTGTTTAATAAAAGCAATATCCATCCATCTTCTCACTTCTTAAGCACAGTGCCCTTAATACTGTGGAGGAGTGTAACGGCTGCAGAGCCTCTCTCTCTCTCGTACTGAGCCATGTGCCTCAGGCTAGACTAAATTGAGGTGAGAAGTACAAAAGCACCGAGCAGGTACAGACCACTTACATAAAAGACTGTGGCAAGCAGAGAGCTGAAATCGTAGATGACTTGAACTGATTGACTCAGTAGACCTGGAGACAGACATGACTCCTGCTAATCGTAGAGCTCTGTTTTCGCTCCTCCATCCACGATTATAGTTCCTGCATTTTCCCCCCAGCCAGACGACGCTCGGCACAGACAGTTTAATTAGCTGTCTGTCATTTGCAACCATGTTTAGAGAACTACATAACAAAACATCTTCAGCTTCATTATTATTTCCAGCTCTGCCCATGATGTGCCTGTTTGAACTGTAGGGTACGAAACAGGGATAAAGATAGAGAAGTCAAAACTGGAGGGGAAATAAAAAAAAGAAAGGCCTGATGGAGAGATAGCCGGTGAGTGACATGTACAGATATCTAAATTCGTTTCCATGGTGACGCAAATGCCCTGACAGAAGAATCGAAGAGGATGGACAGAAGAGGGTGAGAGAGAAAAGAGACAGAGAGAGAAAGAGGTGAAGAGAGAGAGAGAGAGAGAGAGAGAGAGAGAGAGAGAGAGAGAGAGACATACACTTTGGGATTGTCATCTCTGAATTTAATCAATGTTGTCTAAACTCCCCATAATGAAGAGATCATTGCTTCAAAGCGACATGAATAATTCATTACTCATTACTCACAAAGCAGCCATCAGGAATTTAATCAAGAAGCACACACACCTGCTGTTTGCTCGCTTTCTCTCTCACGCACCTACACACGCCTGAAATACAACACAAACTGCTTTGACTGAGACTACAGAGCAGACAAACTACAATATTAGAACTTGTGCAGTGGGATGAGATTGGGTATGGCCTGTTCTTGCATGATAAGGATATCCAGATCCTGTCAGTATAATTGGTACAGGGAATTACGCTGGAGAACTGTTCTGAAAGCTTCTGCGTCCTTTCATTGGTTTTAAAAGGCAGTACAATGTGTTTGCACAGGATATTTAGTGCCGTCAGTAATGTCCTTTTCTGTGTGTGCAGGAAAATAATAGTCTGCACAATGTAGATATATATACTTGGAAGCTATCTCAAAGAAAACTCTGTACCTGTGGATAGATATCATACAAGTTTAAACATACACGCACACACACACACACACACACACACACACACACACACACTTATACTCCCATCTTTACAGGGTATTTGTCTTAGCCAAATTATCCTATGCCTGTATTTAAACTCCTAAAATGTGGCCTAAAACTAGCATTTATTATGTTATTTACTGTTTTATTCAGTATTCTGCAGTGGAACACCACAATCGAGAGTGTTTTAGACCCAGAAATATTAATGTATGAATTTGTAGTCAAGATTTGTACTCCCCAGTCCTTGTTTTGGGGAGAACGCCTCTCAAATACGGTGCCCCAGGGAAAGTGAGATTGAAGATGTGCAGATGTGCTATGTGTGGATTCACTGTAATACCCAGTATACATTGCACAAATACATCACTCAATCACTGGGAATCCTTCAGGCTTCCTTTGGCATTAAGCAGTTGGTGGGCAAAAAAATCTAATTTGCTGGAATTTTTCAAGAGTTCCTTCCACGTCAAGATACATCATCTAAAAGGTTTTTGCCCCTGGTCTTTAAACAAGAAAATCTTACGCCAAGGACTACTGTGGCAGTGCTATGAGGTGAGTAAGTATATCTGCAACAAATGTGAAAATGGTTGTTTTATTTTAGCCAGAAATTCTCTTCACTATCACACTTTACATCGCAGCAGTACAAATATCGGATTGTTTTTTTTGCATTAAGTACAATGTCATGCAGAATTCCACATAATTCCAAAGTATCATACTTCACCACACTTCTGTACATTCTCATTTAATCTCCATGCTGTGAGACTGTGATGTTGATCAGTCATTTACATGTGTGGTGGTGAAACAGACCCAGTGAGTGTACAGAGTGTACCCATCTCTATGGGCATCTGTCCTGTTTTGGTTACTTTTTATCAGAGATACAGTCCGGCATCTACTGGTCAAACATAGAAACTACAAAGAGAAGCAAAGTTTACTGACAGGACAAGGAATTTTATTCTTACATAATGACTGGGCACAGATTTCTCTCCCAATTTAAAAAGACCATAAAGGTGACGCTTGAGTCAGAAGCTACTCACAGTATCATTAATTTAAATTATTTATTGATTTAAAGGTTCTCCTTTGGAGTATTTTCTTAGGAATGATGAATCACAACATCTGATTTTCGCGGGGGTTACGTTCCAAGAGCACCCGCGTATAGTGAAAAACCACATTGTTGCGTTTTGGTAAAATAAATGTCTAAAAATGACTATTGTTATAGTGTAAACCCTATATATGCCCCAATTATGCTCCCAGAACACTTTAATTTCATTTTAAATAGATTCTGGAGGAAACTGCTCAAAAACTGGGTCGCTACCGCTAGCTGTGTTAGCATTAACAGCGTGCGGCGAGTCAAATCAAAGACTTGTACACAAAAGAAACGTTAAAAGAAAAAACCTCAAACTGGGCGGCGCAGGGGTATTGCAAAGGGGTGGACCAATGGAATGGCCTATGCTCCACTCGAGTTTGTGCACCCAGCCAAACCTCCAGCAGAGACTGACTCGTCTTATCTGGCCCTTCGTTTCACGACAATGGTGGGTAACGAGGAGAGACTCGCTGCTAACTGTCTAAAGCCAGACAAATTAAAGACATCATTTGAAGACAACAAACCCTAAGAGAAGATAAGCCAGGTGATTTCTGTAAAATCCGTTCCAGAAGTATTTTTCCAGAAGTATTTCCCAACCCAGGAACCCAAAAAAATAGACTTGATCTGAGACCCCTTCAGTGCTACACCACGAGGATTTCAGCACTGCAGAGGAGAAACAGTTCATTGATGTCACCTCAGATTAATCAATGAGACTGCAGTTTAAGTCTAAAACACTGGCTGCATTTTGGATTGGAGTGGAGAAGGATTACCCAGCGCTAGGAGCGAAAGCTGTGGGTACACTCCTTCCTTTTGCTACATCCTACCTATGTGACACACACCAGCCACAGAAAAGTGTGTGACTTGAGATGATCCCCCTTTAAAGTTTTTTCTAACACAGATCAATAATGTTCCCATCTAGAAAAATGCAGGGCCCTGCAGAGAAAGTTTGTGAAACACTGGTCTTAAACAACCCCATTAGTTTCTTTTATTCACTGATAATAACTCATCTCACTACTTATGTTCCTGCAGCCTGTTGAGTCTAAAGCCGTTCCTGTGGAAGTAGCTCTGATGAAGATGATGAGCCAGCCTCCCATCTGTAGCAACATCATCCAATTTATTGACTGGTTTGATGAACCTGACTGGTACATTCTCATTCTGGAGCTCCCTAACCCTTTCACAGACTTGGAGAGCTTCCATGGTCTCTATGGATGTCGCGTCAGTAAAGAGACAGCCCGGGTCATTGATGCTCCAGGTAGTGGAGGCAGAAAAACAGTGCCGCAAGCTGAAGAATCTGCTGAAGTCAAACTGATTGACTTTGGCAGAGGGGACTGGATTAAGAAATCCAAGTATGATGATTTTGCAGATAAGATTGAGTTTAGGGAACTGTCCTGAATATCTGGCCCCAACAAGTGAAAACTGACATTCATTTCTGTGTTCTGATCTCCTTGTTTCCGTCCCGCTTTGATGTTCTCAGGCATGTTTGCATACTGCCCGTATAAATATTTTTTGATGGGGAGGTATCATGCCAAACCTTTAACAGTTTGGTCCCTAGGAGTGCTAATCTTCAGGATGGTATGTGGGTATCTCTTTAACGGTCCTCTGCAAACCTCTGATTGACTGATATACTTCAGGGATGGCCTATCCAATGCTAAGATAAATGGGAGCACCCTGGAAAATTAGAGACCTGATGAGCTCTCACCATGTAAAAATTGGAATATGAAGTTAAAGAGCTAAAAAGGCATTAATAATTCCTAATAGTGTGTTTTTAATGCTAGTGTTTTTGAAATTCACTGGTATAGCATCTAACATCCAATCCCATTACACAACTTCCACCTCTCTCTTGATCACTCCATCCTGATCCTTTGACAGCAATTTGTTCCTCGCAACTCACATTGAGAACATCACCAAATCTGCTTTTTTCCAATAAAAAAACATAGCTCACCTCCACCTTTCACTTTCCTTCTCTGCTGCTGAAACTTCATTCATGCCTCCATCACACCCTGGTTCAACTACAGTAACAGCATCCTTTATGGTTTACACCCCAGATTACTTAATAAATTACAATACATGCAGAATTCTGTAGTACAACTTCTCACACACTCCTGACTGCGAGATCATATCCCAAACACCAAAACCTCCATTGGCTTACCCATCGCATACAGTTCAAAATCCTCCACCTCACCTTCAAAGCTCTCCATAACCAGGTCCTCTCCTAACTTTCTCAACTACGCCACCATCACACTCCTTGTAACCTTCACTACGCAGATGCCAACTTTCAACATCCACCTATCAGAACAAAGCACCAAACCTGGGGTGACTGAGCCTTCTCTGTAGCCGCCCCTTCCCTCTGGAACTCCCTACCACAACCCATCAATGTACAGACCTGGCAACTTTCAAGTCTGTTCTCAAAACCCATCTCTTCAAATCCGCTTATAGCCTCTAACCACTTTCTTTAAACCACACGCATACCTTTCATTTAGTTCATCTGTTTCGTGCATTTGTTCTTACTTGTCTTGTTGTTTCCTCATGTAAGTTTTAAATACATTTTGTTTTATACATTTTGATTATATGAGTTTTTAATGTAAAGTTTTCGGTTTTATTTAATCTTCAATCTATATTAAGTGTCTTTGAGTACCTTTAAAAGCACTCTATAAATAAAATGTATAATATTATTATTATTGTTGTTGTTATTATTATTATTATTTGCACGGAATGCTGAAATCTGATTCGACAATGCCTTTAGTACAAGCCAGACAAGAGGCCTAATTTTCACCAAATCTTGAAGCACAAGTGGTTTAAAGCCAAGTAAGAACCTAGGATCAGATTAGTGAGGTCATTAAGGCTAAACAGTGCCTAATAAAAACACAGCCTGATAAAAATGTATAATTTTACCTCCTCTTTTTTATCTTCCAGGTTGTGGAATAGGACCTATAATACACCTCTATTTTCTTTGAAAATGAAGTTGATATTTTCCTACAAATATTGTAAAAGTCAAGAGGATCTCAGATTTACTTCTAGACAGTAAATAAGTAAGGTGTTAAGGTTTAAAATGAACTCAAACAAATAAACATGGGTCTATAATAAAAATTTGACAGCACGTATTATCTGAGTTGCATAACCAGTGATTGAAGGTGCTATGCTGTTGATGGATGAACTTGCGCACCATTCAAAATAAAACCACACGAATTACAATCAAATCATTCTCTACTCTGTAACCACGTCACTTTGTGTCTACTGGCATCTACTGACCATCTCTTCGACTCTGAAAAAGGAAATGGAGAAATAGAATGAGAAAACAGCGAAAGTTATGGTTATAGAGATTGCTCAATAACTGACAAATTCCTAGCTTTGCCCAAAAACTGTTCTAACCTCAGATCTGGCTGCGTGGTAAGAGTATGTTCTCATGAATGCAACATATACACACACATACAAAAAAATTATTAATGTTTGGACCACTATTTGGAAAATATATGTGAGGTCATACATATAAATAAATAATACCTTTCCACAAATTGCTATTGACAGGCTATTCTGAGTTTTAAAAATGATTTACCATGCAATGTACTGTTGAGTGAATTTCTAGTAAGACAATAGCAGTGAGGAGTATGTTATGGCACTTAGCAGAGATTAGTTGTATACAAGTAATATTTACACAAGTAGTGATCCACTTGGTAAACCATTGCACATAAGATATCACTCATAATAACGGTTTAGTTCCCACTAAGAACATTAACGTAGCACGTCATAGTAAGATAAAAATGCAATACCAAGATATTAATGTTCAGCACCTGATAAGAACTTTGCTCGACATTGCACGTGTCTCTTCGTCACTGGCAGGCAGGTGAGTAGAAAGTGCACCAAGTTATGGTGGTCTGCCCGGAGGTGGGATGTCTGTTCAGCTATATGCCTCTTTGATATTAGCATACATCGAGTCGAGTGTGGGACCGTCTACAACCTGTGTCAAGGTGATCAGTGTCCTGTTCTGAGAGAAGATGACAAGTAGTGCAGCAGCTTAGTCGTTAGTCGTTCAGAGTACTTGGACTACAATACCCAGCATGCATTAAGAAACTTTTAATCCATGTGACTGCAAGCCTAGCCTGTGAGTTATGGGATCGCATATTCAACCAAGTAAACTGCACCTCTTACCTCAATCTAACATAATTTCTCAGAAAACATTTTTTTAAACCATAAAATGAACACCGGAGATGATTTACTATTTCAGCTAGAGAAAGAAGGCCAAACTGAGGTAAGACAACTAGATAGTTTAGTAGCAACTACTGATGGTGAGATGAAGCCTCATGAGGCATCGCACCACTTGAGCCAAATGGTTCGAGAAAAGGTTAATTTCTCGAAGCTTCAAGTGCACACGACACCACCTACTGGCCAGGTGTATAATTACAAACCATGTATGACCAAATAATTGCTTTACATTAATGATCACATATGTGTATAATAAAATACTGTCTGAGTGTATTCTGTGTGAATATTTTTCACAAATTGGTAGTATTATATGCTATGGCAAGTCATGTATGCTTGAGTAACTTAGACAATGATGTACAGAACATTTTTATTAATTTTAATTCAGAAATAACAGTTTCTCAACAGTGTTTGGTTTTAAGCGGTTCCTTTTTTTTGACACAACCTCTCCAGCCTTTGAAAA
>JBBPDB010000028.1:6135069-6149520 GCA_037974465.1 Brachypetersius altus | reverse complement strand
GACCTGTTTAGCAACAGGCTGTGAGAGGGCTGTGGACCACCACGGACCAAACGACTCAAAATTACTATCAACAAAGTCATCAGAGCGATGGACTGCACTGCGTTCATCGCGAGAGCGCCGCTCTTCCTGTTTATCCTGAAACCATAGCAACATAATGACGTGCTCCGGCACGAAGGCAGAAATCTAATGTGAGTGCGGGCCAGAGGGGGAGTGGGGAGGGGGGACATTTCGTACTCGGGCCGGGTTCAGGGCAACCGTGCATAGTGTGAGTACACCCTCAGAGCCGTCTCATTAGAAGCACCGCCTATTAGCACCGCTATTACAACACAGAAGACACAACTGCACTTGGTACCGAAGAACCGGGACTTTTGACAACACTTCTGCCAGATACGTTTCGGCTGAACTTTTGGACGTAAACTGAGCATAAAATTGAGCTCCTGACGCATCAGAAACACTGTTACTGGGCTGCTATAGCTAATCAAAGTTTGCCTTTGCAGTATGATTTGGGTACAGCACAGTTCCTGTGTACCTATGGAAAAGAGCCTTAAGTCACTCATCTGTATAGCGGTAATTAATTCAACAAAAACTGTCTCTCACAAAATGGGTTCCCAAAGAACATTTCAGTCTGTCTTCTATTTTGTAAAGCAGATAAGTACACATGAAGAACCGATCTTGCATGATGAAATTTATTCCGAGGCCATTGTTTGCTATTTGTACTTCTATTTTTACTTTGTATTTTTAATGTGCCCATTGCTTCATGCCAGCCAGGGGCTGTAGGACCTGATTTGAATGAGAAGTTCAAGGTTTGTTTTTCAGTCCCAAAAGTATCTTCACAGCTACTAAACTTCCTATCAGAAAGCTTCTAACCTTCACACCTCAGCATTTGTATTTATTGTACTGAAATTTGACTAGATTTACACCATTAGGCTTGTTGTTTACATAAAACCATCTTGGGATTAACGTCAGTGCCCCAAAGGCTGAGCCCTGCTTAAGCTTGAGCTCTGAGTACCTTACTTGGTTTCAGAGGAACAGCAGTATTTATTCATTGCATCAGGCGTCAGTTTATTAAAACTATATGATTAGCATTTATTAGATTCAGTTGGCAAGGTTTGATTATCAAACCTATCAGATTAGGTGAGAGAAAAGGCAAAAATATTCGCAGCATGTTGGATTTATTTGTATATAAGTGTTCCAATCTATTTTAAATTTTTAATGAATTAACTCAAAAATGCAATGCAAACTCTAGGAAATGTTGAAGTGGCAATATGAAGCCAGAGGTCTGAAAAAAGGGCTGTTTGGGTGGTCTGTAAAATCCCAAATCAACATAACATTTTGTGTTCTTTATCTTTTTGCTTGGTGAAACAGGTCCTAATTTCTATTTAATGTCTGTAATTACTGTGCAATACATGCAGCAACAACCTGACTACTGATGATGTACACATCTTCTACTGCTTTACAGTACTGTGGTTTATGTCAATAACAAACTATTCCAAAGAGCCAGACTTTCTGGTATGTGTTTATTGAGGGACTGTCAAAGGCTCCTGGCCAGATTCAGAGGAATTTGTTTGAGACATCACTTATTTTGAATCACCTTGTTGGTGCACAGATACTGGCATATTGAGAATATTAAATTAATGCCAAAATATACAAAGTGCCAAGATAAAGGTGTTCCAACCGCTCAGCATTCAGCACCACCAGTATACTGATCACAGCCTGATCACCTGGAATCATCCGCACCTGTGTCTTTACTGGTTCAGGCTTTAAGTTAGATAAATGACTCATATGTAGGTCACTGTGTGGCTTTACAAGCAAAAAGCATTCCTCTAAAAGTGGTCAGGTTCAGGTCCTGAACTGAAAATGTGAAAGTCCTTCAGGAACCCTGGAGAACTGTTCCTCAGGAATACATTAAAATTCAAGTCTCTTTGGAATGGTTTATATAATGCAGCTGTAACTATGAGACACTATAAAGTTAATGTATGTATTATGAGAGACCAAAAATGGCTTTTGTAGGCTGAGGAATATGTGAGGAATTTGACTTTGACAGTATGATGGACAGAAGATGTAAAGTTTTTCAAAAGGTTGAAACATGACACGATTTCAAATCTGAAAGGCATTTTGTTCAATATTTCCTTCTGTTTGCCCTTGTTGACACTGAAAGAATGCTAAAAGCAGGGATGGTCCCTCGTGACTCGACTCAGACATTCAGTCTGAGAAAAAGGGATAATGGACATGAAGATCCTGGAAATGTATGGTTCTGCTCTAATACATTCAGTTCACCCCAGGAAGGGCTTGTTAATTACTTTGTGTGTTGCATCAGGTATGCTAGGAACACTGAGCACTCTGTAAAGTGCTGGGCACTGGTTCCCTGATATGGGGCATCTGGTGGTCTAGTTGCCCCTGAAATCAGAATGTCATGGGTTCAAATTCCAGGACTTCTAATGGTTCATTCTGTGTGCTGTGCTTTGGTGTGTTCATGTGTGACTATAAAGGGCCACTTTGCTTTACCCCAGAACCAGGACTGAGAACCACTGATCTAACATATCCTTCAGATTCACTTGGAAACTATGAACATTCGCTAATCATGAATTACAGATCATTTATTTTTAAGTAGAAAGTCATTGGATTTATAATTTGGCAATAGTTTCTAGCCTAGTCTAGAGTTTATTCCCATTCAAGTAAAGCACGATTTTTGACCAGACATGGAGACCAATCATATGGAAGTAGATAGTAAGATGATCATTCCATACTGACATCCTGACCCTACTGAATCAAAATTGCATGGAGAGAGAACATTTTGCTGTCTCGATCTGAATGGGTCAACGAATTTCTTCCTTTAATGTCACAGGTTAATTCACCATTCACAGCAGCACCATTCATGGACACAGTGTCTTCATGCATTCTATGCCTCCCTGTATTTGCAAATATGACTTCTGTTGTGAATACTGCACACGGAGCTCAATTTGAGTGGGTCTTCATGCCTAGATCCTCTTTGTGTGAACAGCATGTGTCTCGCTTTCTTGTTTCACGTCTGAGGGCTATTGGTGGATGTTCTCTATTAAAGTCAGAGAGTTGACCTTTTGTTCAACTGCTGAGCTGAAAGAAGCTGTTCAGCAGGCGCCGTGTCTGAGGCTATTTTACTGTGATGGTGTTTCCTGCTGTTGCAAAATGAGAACCTTGCACACCTTCAAGCTATCTGACTCTTCTCAAACATTGTCTTTGTCTTTGTTTTTGTTAGTTTTCTGAAGTCAACAATGTATTGATATGACTTTAAATTTGACCTCAAACGTGACTGACAGCACAATCTAAAGACAGGTAGCTTAACCCTTAGGCGTCAAGCCTTATTCCTGTCATGTTGCCGTACTATGTAAAAGTAATGACATAATTATATGCTTCATTACATATTTCATTACATTTACATTTGAATTACATTCTGTAACATCAGATTCAATCTATTTGTTTCAGTGTCTAAACATGAGAACGGGGTAAAAATGGCTTTAATGATAGCTTTCCCCTAAACAAGGCTGTACATATCATTGAATTCAAATCAAAAAGTGAAAATCTGGTCATACGTGAACACACCACAGCACACAGTGTGAACAGCACGAGATACTTCCTCTGCATTTAACCCATTCACCAAGTGAAGCAGGGGCAGCTGCGAACACAGCACCCAGGGAGCAGTGTGTGGGGACGGTACCTGGCTCAGGGTACCTCAGCGGTGCCTAGCAGTCTTGGGAATCGAACCCATGACTTCCTGATCACGGGGCGAATGCCCTAACCACTAGGCTACCAACTGCCCCTTGCAAACACAAATGTTGCATCGATTAAAATTTAAGATTCACTGTCAGCTGAATTTTTCCACTTGTTAAAATGAGCTACTAGTCAAGGCGGATAGAGGAACCCAGCGGGTTCCCAACTGGTCCTGGAGAACCTGTTCTGAACATTTCTGTGTTTAAACACGCTCTTCAACTCATGAATAAATTATAATGCTTTCTTTTACAGTCCCTTAATTTCTAGGTATTAAATAAGTAAATGTGAAATACAAACTCTGAAGTAGTAGGTAATTATTCTGAGCAACATGATGGGAAGTCCCAAGACAGTTTAGCTAAATTACACAGAAATGGCCCCCAGGTTTTAGCTATTAAGTGGGAAAGCATGAGGTCCAAACTAAGGACAGTGTAATTATTTGGTCAATATTTGGGTGAATACCAAATAAGTTAGTTTAAATAAATTGCACTGAATATGTCACGAGTGGAACTAGAATGAAAGGTCTTGTTGCCCAAATGTTGTGTGATGGAAGAGCCCAAATGCGGTTGGCACGAGAGAGCTAGTAAGCCACGCTATTTACTCTAAGAGCGCTCCGATAGGAGTTAGGATTCACACCACATGAACTCGCGTTCTCAGACACACAAAGGGTAAGGCTCGAACCGCTCCGAAGAACTGACGTACTCACAGTACCGTGAAGATGAGCTGGGGTGAACACGACTTCATGCGACTTCAATATCTGTGTGCCATACGTTACCTGCTTCTCGCTTTTATACCTTACGCGGGGTCACTTTTGGTGCTGATTGACCCCGTGTGACCCAGTGTGCGTGACAGAATATGTATCAAGTTCTAGCTATTTTGGCAGGATAGTCAACGATAAAGGCCCTGTAAAACCACAGTAAGAGTCACTGCTTTCCTTTATTGTCCAGATCCAAGCACATATTCAAGTATATACTAAATAAGTCTGTTTTTTTGTACAGTAAACCCCCAGTTTTACGTGGATCTGGACTCATGGATCATGTCAAACGGAACGTTGAGAACAAAACTGATCGTTTTTTGTGGAAATATTCAAAACAACGCGGAACCTGCAAATATTCAACGCAGTTTTTTGTTGCTTTTTTCTGGCTCCCCGTGCATGGCCGTAGGGCTCTCTCTTACTCTCTCTCTCTCTGTCTGTCTCTCTTACTCCCTCTCTCACTCTCTCTGGGTATCTCTCTCTCGTTCGTGACTTTTCCAGGGCGCGTCTCTCTCTCTCTGTCTCTCTTTCGTTCGTGACTTTTCCGGTGTGCGTCTCTATCTCTCTCTCTCTCTGTATCTCTCTCGTGCGCGCTCTCACTCTGTCTCTCTCTCTCATTCGTGACTTTTCCGGAACGCGCGTCTCTCTCTCTATCTCTCTCTCACTCTCTCTCTCTCGCGTGCGTCCTCTCTCTGTCTCTCTCTCGTTCGTGACTTTTCCAGAGCGCGCGTCTCTCTCTCTCTCTCTCTCTTGCTCTGTCGTTCTGGAGCGCACGGATTGTCTCTCTCTCGCTCTTTCTTACTCTCTCTCTGTTTCTGTCGTTCGTGACTTTTCTGTATCTAAACCTCGGGTTCATCTTTACATTTTCGTTGAGGGAAATGTATTAAACTGTTTTAAATTAAATTAAAGTGCTCTGTGAGCACATCTGGGGGCATATTTAGGGTTTACATTTTAAAATAGGCATTTTAAGGCATTTTTTGACCAAAACACAATGATGCGGTTTTTCATTATACGCAGGTGCTCGTGTAACGTAACCCCCGCGAATAATGGGGGTTTACTGTACTTCTATTTTTTTTAATGCTGTATAAACTGTACCCCATACTCTCCCTTTTATATTACAGGATATTTAGCATGCTAAATGGCACTTTCTATCTTATTACTCTTATTATAAGTGTGAGGTACTTACGCTGTCTTTTATTAGCTTGATCGCAAGACGGGTCACTTGTCATTATAATAAGGGAACTTACCGTCATGTCACTTAAAATAATAGTAGTCTGGAGTTTGTACCTCACATTTATCTAGGTAAGACCTAAGGGTCTGAAAAAGAAAAAAATACTCACTAGATATATTGAATAAAGGTGTTTAAACAGGAATATCACTAAACTGTGCAGGGCTGGAGATGTGCACCTCTGGCCTAGGCTAAAAAGACTTTCCAGTGGTGATTCATCATTAGCACAGCAGTTTATTCCAATACTAGGCTTGCCCTGTTTCCCTGTTTGGGAAATTAGCCTGTGAAGTACAAATCCCAGAGTACATCAGAGGCTGCCACCAATATAACATTATTCAGCCGAGAAGGTCACCAAGGTCTTTCTACCCACCAGTGACATCTTCGATCATAGTGCTGTGTCGGCAAGGCCACCAGTATTATGGATGACCCCTCCTATCCATCTCATGGGCTCTTCACCCTGTTGCCATCTGGAAAAAGTACCACAGCATTCATTCCACCACTACTGGACTCTGCAACAGCTTCTTCACTGAATGCACCGCTGCCCCACAACATCCACCTGGATTAATTTATACCCCCTCCAACATCCAACATTGACTGATTACACACTTCTTAACTATCTCTGCACACCTGTTCTCTCTAGACCCTTTAAGATTTACTATAATATAATTTTACCAAAAACGGTAAAGCAGTATTTATTCATTGCATCAGGCGTCAGTTTATTAAAACTATATGATTAGCATTTATTAGATGCAGTTGGCAAGGTTTGATTATCAAACCTATCAGATTAGGTGAGAGAAAAGGCAAAAATATTTGCAGCATGTTGGATTTATTTGTATATAAGTGTTCCAATCTTTTTTTAATTTTTAATGAATTAACTCAAAAATGCAAGAAAAATTGTAATCCCTAGTCTTTACGGAACCAAGCGAAGTCAATCGAGGAGCACATATACTGTACGTTTAATGTTTAGTTTACAAAAAGACTCACAAATGAATAAATACTTAGCACTAACAAATCATCTCAAAAGCCCTCTGCGTAAGAATGAGGTCACTGTATAAGTGGAGCGAAACCCATTCAGGATGGAGATGTTTCTGTAATGGCTTCTGTGGAATTTTCATCACTCAGCACATGGCTGTGGTTAGAAGTAATATTACATAAAATGAACAGAAGTTATTGTTCATCATCATTTCTTCTCCCTTTTTTGTAATGTTTTTGTGGAGAATAATTCCATCGATCCATTTTCTGAGCTGCTCATCCTAATCAGGACATAATGATGATAGATAAAGAACCGAAATCTTGTGATTTCTGAAATCCACCATATTTATGTTTCTTCCTTTCCATATTTAATGCTCATGTGGTTCCATGTTGCTCTCACTTCAGAATGTTTTTACAGTTTTAATACAACGTTCTTGTTTGAAAGAGACAAAGAAACATCATGTTGTACATCAAGTGTAAGTGTTAATGTTATTTAATTAAAGTTCACTTTAATTAAAAACAGAACTTTCCATAGACTCTCAAAACATTTAATGGATGCCAGGTTAAGTTGTTGCTTACAACCAAGCAAAGAAGCTGTTCATATGTGAGTAATATGAGCTCAAGAAATCACACAAAGTAAGTCATTTCTGCTGAACTTTTTTTATTAGGTTTCAGGTAGATCTATCATTTAGGGACATTTTTATGGTACTACCCATTAATCAGTTGAGTGTTAATCAGCATGGTTGCATTGACCAAACGAACCCTTTTGGAAAAAAATACTGTTTTTCTTTTAAACAACACTCATTCAACTCATTTGTTAAGCAACATCAGCAAATAGTATGTAAAACCAATAAGTGAGCTCTCATTGTATGGAATAAATGACTCCTCATTGGTTGCATTGACAGAATGCATGTTTGGATACAATATTAGATTGTGACCTTACCAGATAGCTCTACAATACAAATGGCTACATAATGTTGTAAAGGTGCTGGTATTATGGTCTTGGTCTACAGATTGTAAAGCCCCTTTAAAAGTGACCTGGGTCATTAAAGCCTAATGCTTTGCCCATACAGAGCTTTTG
This sequence comes from Brachypetersius altus, assembly GCA_037974465.1. Taxonomy (NCBI): domain Eukaryota; kingdom Metazoa; phylum Chordata; class Actinopteri; order Characiformes; family Alestidae; genus Brachypetersius; species Brachypetersius altus. The sequence continues at coordinate 6,141,741 of JBBPDB010000028.1, read as the reverse complement.
GCCTTGTCTCAGGTAAACACTCTGATAAGGGCTTTTCTAGTTTTGATAACCATTGTGTTAACCTTTAGCTCAGCCGCAGAGGAACTTCATCTCTGTTTTTCTTTTTTGTTTTTAACATGATTTACCAGTACTATCTGAAATGTAATGACCAATAGAAATCCAAAATGACTTGGAATAAGGAGTTCATTCTTTAGGAAAGTTCTGACAGCAGCAAACAAATTTCTGTACTGTAAAGTGAACAATAAAGCCATTCATCTGACCTTCTTGGGTTAAGGGTGGAGTGGGCGGTTCAGGGGCATAGAAGGGGGCAAAAAAAAGAAGGATGTGGGAAGAGAGAGATATGAGTGAGATCTGCAGAGAGAAGGATGAACAAGCATGGAAAATGACACATGAGAGTCCAAACGAAAGATTTAGATGCTTTTTTAATGGTCTTTTCCCAGCGGTGCTTTACGCTCCCGCTGCGGCCGGAGTGTTTGTCCAAGGAGGCACTTCCACGGCAGTTTCCAGCGGAGAATTTTCACACACATGTACGCGCACACAACTTCGCCTTACATAATCCGTATACACAACACAGAGTCTACACAGATCACATGTTCTCCTACTGTGCCTCCCCTCCGCTTTGCTGTGTACACATCTGAAAAGAATTTTTGCTCTGGTTAGATTTTCTCTTCACAATATCACCGTATTCCCACAAGGACATGAGTGTGCACCAAGACGTAGTTTGGTAACCTCACGCACCCTCCATATTTTCACCAGTGGTGTTTTGCAAACAACAAAACAAAAAAAACCATAAGGATATGGGATTTTGGTGGGAAGCTATGGTTACCAGTTTCACAGTTGTTTTAAAGTGATGGTTTAGTCAAAAATCAAGTTAAAACAATTGTCCCCTCACTGCAAACACAGTTGAACAGCCAGGACAGGTTTGGTGTCCAAGATTTTGTGCTAGAGCTACAAAGAGAATAAAGCTATCAAGTAATGGAGACTTACAGCAAATCGTATCCTAAATCTGCATACACTTGCCTCAGACTGTGTCGAGCAGTTTAGAAAGTTCAAATAGACTTGCTTTAAAAATGGAAAAAGTATGTTGCATATAGGTTAGAGCCAGGTTTCTCAACCACTGGGCTGCGGACCACTAATGGGCCGCCACGGCTTTTGTTTGAGCCGTGAATCTAAAATCGAGTGAGGCCAACGGTCTGCAATCCCATCAGAAACTAAATCAGGAGTGAAGCTGCTGGAATACAGCACATGGAATAGTTGCTGTACAAACACTACTGCACTCACAACACATATGGAGGCATTTCTTATTTTTTACACTGCAATAGTTCATAAAAGAATAGCAACCTGTGCATTTTACACACTCACACTGCCACAAATTGTATAATCAGTGAACAGAAAAAACGGAAAAAGTGTAGAATGACCATATTTTCTTTCCTCAGCAGAAGAAAGTGCTTTGAGAGAACCGATTTATTCATTGTTGCCTGTATAATCAGACTGTAGACCAAGTCACTGTGTTTTATGACTAATTCTGAAGAGAAGCAATGAAACACATCATTTGTCAGTTCTCAAATGTCACATAGACGCATCATCAGAGACGCATCCACAAATGATGGTCTCATAATGTGCATGCAATCCAAATTTGTTCTGCTTTATATTTGCTCTGTCATATCACATATGACGAATGAAACCCATTTGTCTCCATTAACTAACTGAAGTCCTGTCTTCATTCTAGATGGAGAAGCCCCCGTTGCCAGATGACAGCAATGGCCATGTTTTGGAGGAGAGCCACTCAGCCCTGGCTTTGGTGTCAGTAGAGGAGTCTGATGGGGCAGGGGAGGGGGAGGAGCGTCCTGCATGGGACAGTAAATTACAATATGTTCTTGCCCAGGTTGGCTTCAGCGTGGGCCTGGGGAATGTATGGAGATTCCCTTATCTCTGCCACCAAAACGGAGGAGGTACTAGTGTGTGTGTTTGTGTGTCAGTGTCTGTGGGTCTCTATAGGCGTGCACAGGCTCCATATTTCAAAAACTATAAAGATATATAAAAAATGTCTTTATTCTTCACTACTGACCTATTGAAAACCACTTGATATAGCCCAAATGTGAATGACCAGATGTTTGTTAAATATTTAAAAGCTATTAAGCGGTAGCTAGTGGGATGAAACGGTCAACGTGAAAGCATTTAAAGCTAAAGGAGAGTGAAATTGAATCTGCATCACCACACAATTAGTTAATAGGATGTCAAACGTGCACTGTTACATATTCCTTCCGTGTTATAAAGGAAATAAATGGATAAGTAGAAATCTGTTAAATCTGGTAAAATGTAATGCATGAAATAGAAGACAAAGTAATTCACTGTTGTTAAATGACAAAAATCAGTATAATTTTAATACTCATGTTTTCTCTCTCATCTATTATTCATCTCTCTCTCTCTCTCTGCAGGGGCATTCATGGTGTTGTATGTGATGTTGTTGCTGGTGGTGGGAGTTCCTCTGTTCTTTATGGAGTTGGCTGCGGGTCAGAGTATCAGGCAGGGCAGCATTGGAGTATGGAAGCACATCTCACCACGGCTTGCCGGCATCGGCTACTCCAGCTGCATGGTAGCACACACATATACACACACACACTCACATAGAGTGTGCAGTATGTGATCTGTGTGTAGTTCACAGTGAGGATCTGTTTTTTATTAGTTAACAAATACAACATACAATTTCAGCTGAATTTACTTAATTTAGTAAATATAAAACAGGATGTTGCTTCAGTACAATTACATTATATATGATATTCAGCAGTGTTTCATATTCTGTGCTACTATCTAGACTATAGTGTTCCACTATACTAGTTTAGTTGCTGTATAATGTTGCTCAGTACTAACAAAAAGGAGATACAGTATGAACTGCTTGTGTGTTAGCTCTGGCATGCTTGTGCAGGATTTCCGGGGTTCTGTGCCGAACACTAAGTTTAAAACTTATGTTACACTACAAGATTTATTTGTGTATTTTTTTTTCATATAATCTAATAAAATAAAAAGTGCTGTCATGTTTATATACATATAGCCTCACAATATTTGAAGACCAAATATATGGTCTTCAAACGGAATACTTGTTTGTGTTTAATATTTCTTTACAGTACATGGTTGGTATAGATAGACTTGCTGTATATTTTGTATATGCTGTTCAGTAGATTTTCAGGAGTTGGCAGTTTTGCAGTACCAGAATGAGGGTTTATCACAGGGCATGAGCATTAGGTCAGGATGAGACAGCAGTGCTTACTAAAATTAGACAGAGCAATATTATCAGTGGTGTAGGTAACTGCTCTTACGCATTAAAATGTGTTGCACGTGTGCATGAGTGTGTGTGAGGGTGAGTTTCTGTGTGATGAGGTCATGTGCAGTAATTTAAGATCAGTGTTTCTAAAGTTGACAGCCAGACTCACAGTGTGGAGGAGGGGGGTGGTGAAAAAGTGCTGGTGTATTATTGCTCACTTATTATATAATAGAAACTCACTCTCTCTAAACACTTCAGTATACTGTTATATGAACCTGACCTGTGCTCTCTCTCTTTCTCTCTGTCTCTCTAGAGGTCTCAGCTTAACACCCATGTTCTGATGGCCACTGAAACACCTTCTCACCTTTTAATACTCTCCCTCCGTCTCTCTCTCTCTCTCTCCCTCTCTCCCTCTCTCCCTCTCTTTCTCACAGGTCTGTTTCTTTGTGGCTCTGTACTATAATGTGATCATCGCGTGGTCTCTCTTTTATTTGGGAAACTCCTTCCAGTACCCGTTACCATGGCAACAGTGCCCTATAGAACTAAGCAGCAACCAGACAGGTAAATCCATGTGTTTTATACATGTAATCCATGTATGGATTACTGTTATTTTACCCAATATATTTACTGTTGATATTTAATTCATGAGATTTTTACACCAAGCAACTTTAAAAATACAAAATGTAACAAGAAAAGAAACATCACGTTTATCAGCACTCTGCTACTTTTTTATATATAGTAGTACCTGCAGGTGTCAACCCAATAGGGTTTAATATCAGAATATTAAAAAGAGGTAACATTTTATTAGCTAAGTGATTTAATCACAGTAATTGTAGACATTTTTTCTTATTCAACCCTTTGTATCAGTCTGCCTCACAGTGCTGACATTTAGCCAGGTGCCCTTTATAATATCTTAACATTCCTTAGCAAATGGACAGAAAGTCAAACCTTTTTTGAATTACTGAAGTTAAAGTGAGCATGATCTTCTGTGTTATAAGTACATCAAGGTAGAGAAGGAAATGTTTTGATGCATATATGCTTCAAAGATGGGCATTAAAGCCTGATAAGATTTTTTCTGTTAAAAAAAAATAGCCCTACTGGTTGAGATGAGAAAACACTGTTGGTGGATTTATGGATGTTGACTGATGTTGCAAAAGAGTTCATTCGCAATGTGTTACCACCAGTGACAAACCCAGAATCAGTTAATGGAGACTTTTTGGGTATTATTCTGACTGTCTCTGCCCACTCTCTCTCTCTCTCTCTCTCTCTCTCTCTCTATCACACACACACACACACACACACACACACACATACACTCTTTTTCCCTGTTTCTCTCTCTCTTTCTGTCTTTTTGTCTCTGTCTCTCTTTCTGTCTCTACATCTCTCGCCCTCATTCTGTTCCTCTCTCTTACTCTCCCTCTGTCTCTGTCTCTCACTCTCTCTCTTTCTGTATTTCTTTGTCTCTTACTCTCACTCTTGGTTTCTTTGTCTCTTTCTGTCTCTCTCTCTCTCTCTCTCTCTCTCTCAGTGAAGGAGTGTGCTGCTAGCTCACCTACCTCTTATTTCTGGTTCCGTAAGGCTCTTGATATCTCGGACTCTATTGACCAATCTGGACAGTTTAACCCCATCATAACTGGTTGCCTGTTAGCTGCTTGGGCTATAGTCTGTCTCGCCATGATCAAGGGCATCAAGTCCTCTGCTAAGGTAAATTACAACACACACTTATTTGTTCATGTTAGCACCTGGTTTGCCTAAATCGTCCTGAACGCTGTGCTCTTGAATTATCTAGTGTCAACATTGTAACGTAACAAGAAGCGGTAAGGCTTACAGGAAGCATTCAGTTTTTTAAAAATAATTATCTCCTTTTTTTCCTCACTTATATTCTATTTCCAGGTGATGTACTTCTCCTCTGTTTTTCCATATGCTGTCCTGTTCTGTTTTCTCATCCGAGGACTGATGCTAGATGGAGCTATTGAAGGGATCACCTACATGTTCTACCCTAAAGTAAGTTAAAAAGTCATTTGACAATTTAACATGTAATTGCAATACTTTATAATAAATTAACAAATATTTCAAAATATTTCACTCCAAAATGAAGTTTATTCATTTGTAACTCTGTATTTGGTCTATATACTATGAAAATTACCAGCAAACTGCCATCTTTATAACTTACCTTGGAGATTAATGTAAAACAATATGACCGATTATTTTCAAAATTAAAATAAAGAAGTTATAATGGCTAATAACTAAATAAAGGCATAACTAGAAAGTATTAAACGAAAATGTTTTTAACTGCCAGTGTGTGGCTGATTCTCTGTCTCTGTCTCTCTCACTCTCAGTTAGAGACCTGGGGGGAGGTACAGGTATGGCGTCAGGCTGCTACTCAAGTTTTCTTTGCTCTTGGTTTGGGCTATGGCTCTGTGATTGCTTACTCCTCCTACAACCCCATCCATAACAACTGCCACCGCGACGCCATCATGGTTTCTGCCATCAACTTCATGACCTCAGTCCTGGCCTCTCTTGTTGTCTTTGTGGTCCTCGGCTTCCGGGCCAAGAACATCGCCCTGGAGTGTGTTGCTACGTGAGTGAGTTTTATATGGGCTTATTGCCATTGTAATGTGTTCATTCCATTTCAGCCTCGCTTTTGACTGTGTCTCACAGATATTATTGTGTTATCCTGCAGAAATGTGGGTAGAATGGCAGAGATGGCTGCCACAGGCTCTTCTCAGCACTGGTGGCCATGGTTCAATATGTCTGACCCCAAATCCGTGGACCTGCAAGAGTACAGGCAGTGGTACAGCCACTATGGCAGCCTCCTGGGGCCAAACATCACTGATTGTGACCTGGAGAGAGAAATGAACAAGGTTGAGTATAAAGTTTTTTATAGCATTGTTAACAGTGTTTAGTTTAATTATTTTGAAATAACAAACTTACACACTTCAAAAGCTGGATTAGTTGATTCAGAAAAGCTCAAACATTCTGAAACAATCTGAAAAATCACTTAATACCTGAATAATTTCCTCAGGTTCACACAGATACCCTGGATAGGATGCATAAATTACTGGTGTGCAACAGTCATCAAATCATTTCATGGCTATGCCTATTACCAGATTCAATATGACTTAAATTCTTGAACAACTAAAAGGGCTGACAATAAACTGTTTTACACTGTTTGTATTATCTGCACAAATTTGTGGTGTATTAGTTTAACACTTACGACAAAACTTATACTTAAGGAAGGATTTTAAGTCTACTTCACCCACAATTTTGTCTAACTGTTAATACAACGTACATTATAGATTCAAGCTGCATTAAAATCACAGATCTTGCCAGTAATAATAATAATAATAATAAGTTTAATTTGTATAGCGCCTTTCCCAAGCTCAAGGACGCTGAACAATAGCATTAAC
>JBBPDB010000028.1:6109886-6126762 GCA_037974465.1 Brachypetersius altus | reverse complement strand
CACTGCTCCCCGGGCGCTGTGTTCGTAGCTGCCCCCTGCTTCACTTGGTGAATGGGTTAAATGCAGAGGTTGAATTGTGTGCTGTGGTGTGTACACATATGACAAATGGTCACTTTCACTTTGGAAAGTTGCTCTGGAAAAGGGCGTCTGCCAAATGCTCCCCTTTACAAGAAGTGTGGCACATAGGCCTGTTACACCCACTACATTGCTTCATTAGATCATTGTAATTTAATTCCACTCACTGATCATTAAATCAGCTCGTCCTGCTTTGTATATGTGTATGTAGCCCACCTGTTACCTAGAGTGGCATAATACCACTGTCAATACTGATAGCAGTTAGATACTGTCTTTTTTTTATCTCTTAAACACTTAATCTGTTACATTTGTTTGGATTTTGGCTCCCTGCTTCCTCTAGAGATGTGAATTTTTACGTTTACGTTTGACATTTAGCAGATTTTTACACCCATATAGGGCACAATTCGTCCATTATGGAGTTCTGCCAGTGGTTATTTCTGAGACATATTATACACTATTTGGGTGCAGGAGCCTGTGTTAAATCCTACACAGTGCACTATGTAGGGAGTAGGGAGCTATTTGAGACACAGCCTTGCTGCTCTGTTAGTCATCAAGTCAAGTCAAGTCAAGTCAAGTCAAGTCGAGCTTTATTGTCATCCCAGCTATATACACATGGTACACAATGAGATGAAATATTGTCCTCCAGGACCGTAGGTGCAATATAGAACACAACAGAAGAGCAGCACACTCAACCTAGATATATAGGTTACAATTAATTTATATATCTATAAATATATCTGATACAACTGTCTCACAGTTTAGTTGAGGTTTTTACATGCATCAATGTCATCTGTGGGTTAATAGTGGGCCGCCATCAAGAGATATCCGTCCCTGCAGTCAGAAACTGACCACCAGTAAAGTACCAACATAAGATAGTATAACCCTGTATTCATCCTACAAGTAGGAAGTTTGCATGTTGCAATTGCGAAGTGGACAAAACCAAAGAAGCAAGTAGAGGCAGCATGACCAATAAAATAAAAACTATACAATATAGCTACACATTATAAAATCTCTACAACATATTATATGAATATAAATGTTTACATTTGTGTGTATATATGTGTGTGTATGTATAGGTATGTACGTATGCTAGAGGCTGAGTGAGTATACGTGAGCAGATGAGCTACAGCCTCTAACTCGGTGGAGCTCCAGAGGTTTCTAGTCTGTGGCCAGTGGATATATCTGATCTCTTCATTGCTCCAGGTTTACCAGCGCTGTGGTCTATCAGGGCCTGATCATGCGTCTCGGAATTCTAAAAGGAAACGTCTACCTTGATTTCTTTATCTCTGGAATAGTGGAGTTTCCGGCTGCCTTCCTCATCCTGTTCACCATTGAGCGCATCGGCCGACGCCTGCCGTTCGCTGCGGCCAACATCGTAGCTGGAGCGGCCTGCCTTATAACTGCTTTCATTCCTGAGAGTAAGTTTCACTCTCCAGGCTTTATTGGAGCTCACCGTTTCACCGGAGCCATAAAATGCAATGTTTTAAGGTCCTTCAGTTCAGCTGTGTTTATATTAAACGTAAATACATTTGAATCTGTATTTAATGTGTTTTAAATTTAAATCTTTTACTATATGAATAAAAAATGAGTCAGTTTTATTCTTCCTGTCACTATGATGCCTGTAGAAAGCTAAAATGGACAAAAAATACATTAAAAAAATAAACAAGGCTGTAAACCTTTGGGAAGGTTTGACTTCTAATGTTTCATTTTCCATGCAGGTATATTATGGTTGAAAACAACAGTGGCCTGTATTGGTAGGCTGGGCATCACCATGGCCTTTGAGATGGTGGTGTTTGTGAACACCGAACTGTACCCCACCTTTATAAGGTACGTCCAGCCTATAATCCTTATCCAACAATGTCAGAAAGATTAAAAATAATAAAGTCTAACGGCAGAAAGTCTCACTTTCACATTCCTGCAGGAATCTGGGTGTATCTGTGTGTTCCACTCTGTGTGATGTTGGAGGGATCATAGCCCCATTCCTGCTTTACCGACTGGCTGTCATCTGGCTGGAGCTGCCGCTCATCATTTTCGGTGTGTATGAATGTTCCTGTACCTCAATGAATTCCTTAGATATCCAGTTCTCGAAATCACAATACATTACATTCATTCACCAGATGCTTTTAACCAAAGTGAAGTACAGTTTGAGGAAACACAAGTTTCAGGACAGTGTGAGAACCAGATGAATTTTCTAAGTAGGGAGGTGCAAGACGGTATAAGTTTATTCAGATAGAAGATCAAGAGTGATTTTGGATAGAGAGCGCATCAAGTCTTCATGAGGTTTTTGAAGATGGAGAGGGATTCTGTTGCTCTGGTTGCCTTTGGCAGCTCATTTCACCAGCAGGGAACCAGAATGAGACCAGTCTGGACTGGGTTTACCTCGTGTGTAGGGATGGCAGAGCAAGACGTATGTTCCTTGGAGGAGAACGAGTAGGAACATAATCCTGAATGATGGGATTAATTTTGCTAAATTAGACCCAGATGTCACTCTGCAGGTTGGAGTTAGTGATTTGAATTTAATTTAGGGTGCCATGGGTAGTGGGGTGACATGAAACCTTTTGGGCTGGTTGAAGATCAATCATGACACCCAGGTTTCCCGCTACCTTGGAAAATTCCTACTTCCCGCTACAATCAGACTCTATAACTCCTCCTTCAGTAGCAATAGACTCTTGCACTGATTATTGTGTGGGTCTTTTCGGGTTTAAATCAGTATCATTACACGTATCACTAAGTGCATTATTATCTTACTTTGATGTGCAATCGTCTGCCACATGCAATATTGTGCAATGATCTTATCGGGTACATTAAACATTATCATTACGTGCAATCTTCTTAGCATGTAAATGTCAGAATTACTGACTTACTACGGATCTCTTTTACAGCCATAACCATTTTTTATTGATAAAATTGATGGATAGAAGTTCTAGTCCTGTAGGGCCATAGTAAAGCAAAGTTTGGTGAATTTCCTGCTCAAACATGTCTAGTCAGAAGGTTTAGTAGGTGTATTCAAGCAAAAAATGACCAAACTATGCTGGACTCCAGCCCTCCTTGAGTTTTTTTTGTGCCACTCAACACATCATGGCAATTTGAATGTGTTTGCTGTTATGATGTAATATAAATCGAATTACAGACAATCGATGTCTGTGTTCAGTGTTTGGATGGCGGTCTTCGATTATTTCTAGACTATAAGAGATAATACAAATTATAATGGAAAGGTTGACTCTAACAGGGGTCCTGGCTTTTGTTGCTGGTGGGCTGGTGCTGCTGCTGCCTGAGACCAGAGGAGTTCCTCTTCCAGAGACTATTGATGACATTGAATTCCCAAACAGGTGAGACTACATTAAAAACACATTTATTGAGGTTAAATGCAGTCTTACATATATGAGTGTTGGGTCTTAGGTTTGGTTTTATTCTATAGTTTTTAATTGGCCTGTTATTTTGAATAAACTGTGATATTTTGCATATAAAATGGGATAGTGATAATGATTGTAATGATAGTAATATACTTTTTTCTCATTGAATAACATTGCTTCTAACATCATACTTTCAGAAACAAAGAAATGACAAAGAGCCACCAGCTGGAGAATCTGTTGCCCTCAGAGGTTTCGGCTAACAAGGAGAAAATAAGTGTCTGAGTGGAATTTATTTTGCTCTGGGAGACTTCAGTAGCACTTTCTTTTTGGCTGTACACTCTTATCAAATAATAAAAAAAGTATTTTGGAAAATGAGTCCAGTGAGCAATCACAGCACACAAGCGTGTAGTTCTTCAGCACCGTGGACTGCAGTTCTTTAGTACTGCGGACTGTGGACTGCATACAATGGACATTATGGACAGTGGCACCATTTTAAAGTTTTTTGAATGAAGGTTTATTATATGCTATGTCAATATAGCCCAAAATATTTTATTCTCATGCATGTATACGACGTGTAAGTCTGAAAATAAACGAAATGAACCTCGGAAGTCTAAAAGTTATCTGTAAGCAGAGACACTGCTTGTTAAACTCCATGTAACTAATTCTTTCAGATCTTAAACACAAATAGTAGCCAATAAATCGAATTCTTTTTATTTGACCCAATACTCTTCCCGGCAAAGCCTATTTGTATGTTCTATAGTTTGTTTTGTGTTTTTGCATGTTTTAATTTATATGCATTCCATGGTAACTGTGGTTTATTTACTGTGGTTTATTCATTTTTCTCAATAGGGCTCATTTGTATTAAATGTATGACCACAGCTTTGGTCTGTATTTTGTTGTGTATTCTGTTGAGTAAAGGACACTTTCGAGGCTTCTTATTTCTATGTGTTTAATTGTATCATCTTGTGGGAAATGTGCTGGAAAATGATGTTTCTGTTCTTTGCTATGAACTGGGATGGAAAAGTAAGACACTGTCATCATAATGTCTTCAAAATCTTACAAAAATACAATAAGGAGAAAGAAGAACAAATTCACAAACAGATAAACACCAATTAGATCTCTGGGGGTCCATGCACATTTCAGACTGATGGCATGGAGAATCTCTGTAACTGAGTGTATGAGCTCAAGAAGTTTTGGTCTCTTTTTCAATCCAATCGATGAACTTGGAGACGCGGGCGTAAACGCCAGGCTTCATGGGATTGGCACAGCCGAGTCCCCACGAAGTCACACCCTGGAGAACGAAGGTATTCTGAGCGAAACAGACAAGAGGACCTCCGCTGTCACCCTGAGAGAGAGAGATTATGAAATATGTCTTACATTAGCATGAAATTAACACCATATCCACAATCGTAAATATAAAAAAGACACACTGAGAGAGAGAAAGAGAGAGAGAGGAAGATTGGAAGAGAGTTACATATATATTACATATACATATTATGTATATGAGGGTGCAGTTAACGGCGATATTTTTTTTATCTTGCGATAAGAATCTCGCGCCGTTAACGGCCCAGCACTAATATATATATAGTAGCATGGAATAAACATTATATACATTATATACACATTTGTAAAAAGAAAAAAAAGAAAAAAACATAACAACACATCTCACAAATGGCAAGATTATAGGAGAACTTTTTCTTCTTTGACTGCATTTATCAGTATTGGGATAAATTATGATACATTACATTCATCTCTGAATATATTGCTCCTATGAAATAATCACAGAAGGTGCTGGTTTAAGAATCCGAATAGTCCTGATTATCTGGGTTCAGTGCAGCACAGTATGTGACAGTATTGGTTCCTTTCTATTGGTCCCAGCTGACAAACTAACACTAAACTAATACTACTGTTTTGACAGATATTAATGTATTTTGGGATTTTTCTTGTTTACCTGACAGCTGTCAGATCCTCCCTCAATGTTTCCGGCGCACATCTCATGGTCTTTCACCCGGTTACTCAGGTAGGCAGGACGGTTACACACTTTATTGTCAATGACTGGAAATCCGGTTTCTTTCAAAACACCTGTTCCTCCCGTTCCTGCAAAACAGGTCAAGAGAAACAGAAAACACAGACCGAAGGAAAGAAAGAAAGAAATATGGAAAGAGAAAGATATGAATATTAATAATTGTATTCTAATTGCTTTGTGAACAATGAAAGTGATATACATTGTTATAAATAAAGAGTAAAAAAGTCTTCTTTGGAGAGAACTTCTCAATTAATGATTCTGTAGAAAAGATTTTTCCTTGTATAGAGTATATCACTGCTTCTCATTCCCAATAGGGACCCCAGGAACTGCCCACCTGCTTGTCTTTCTGGGTTTTTGGGCAGTAAATGTTGTAAAGAGCAGGCCTTGGTTATGTAAAATGCATTAGTTATGAGTCCAAATAACAAACAAACATACCTTGCGTCTCTCCCCACCCTGTCACATAGCACTCAGTTCCACTGGGGACGATGTAGTCCTTCTCAGGTAAGCAAGCTGGCAATACCTTATCGTTAATGAGTGCAGGCCTAAAGAAAGAAATCTCTTTATCTGTCATTTGTAAAACTATTTTAAATGGCATCCCAAATGGACATATATATTATAATCTTTGATAGACTGCATTAACATAAGATAAGAGTTATTAGGCCCACGAGTGGGAATTTGCTTTGCCATGACAGAAAGTGAACAAAGTTAGGAGCAGCAAAAATTAAGAAAACAATAGGATAGAACAGATATCTGATAAACAATGATAAGATACGACTGAACCACCTTACCAATGTAGAACAGCATGACAAACAGTTTGAAACTTTAGTGTTGGGTTTCCTCAACCCTGTCTTAACAAATGTATTCTTATTCAAAGATCTTTTCAATGTTTCTCTTGAGCTACTTGAGTATACTTTGGTAACACCGGAATTTGGTTTTCTACTTAATATTTTGGAAGCTTTGTCTTTTTATATACAGTTCTGTGCAAAAGTCTTAGGCACCTGAGAAAATTATGCTTAAAAACTGTTTACTACTGGGCAGTGGTGTTAAATTAATGTTAAAACACTTACATTACAACAAATACAAACAACATTAAGACAGTAAATCTTGATACTTTTTACTGCTTACTTGTTTGCATTTATTCTAATGTTCAGCTGTTTTTGCTGCAGAAAGAAGCCACTGCTGATATAAATGACTTCAAATAATTTGCACAGGTGAATAAGACTTTTGCACAGTACTGTATATATTCCATCAGATATGTTTTGACTCAGTCGGTCCTTCATTAAATTAAATCAGGAGCTGCTGATGGAGTTTCACAAATCCAAACGATGTCTGGAGGAACCGAAGAGGAATCTGGAACTGAACCTGTGTTCTCCTCACCAGCTCACACAGTATCAGCTACTTTTACAAACAAAACAAATTTAGATTTTTTTTACTTTTTACTTTTTGTTTGTTTGCTTTTATTCTAATGTTAACTTTGCAATATACAAAGCTGCCTAGCGCACTGCTACAGCTTCACAAGCAGCTAAGATCATGCTATCAAACAAGAAATCAGCAGAAGACACTTTCTCACCTGTCTAGCTTGAGCAGCGCAATATCTGTTCCTGGGGGTCCCATCACAATCTTTGACAAGTCTCGAACCTGTTTGGAAGGCTCGTTTGCTGCTTCAGTATGGATTCCCAGCAAGACTTTGTAGGCAGATGGTCGGGTAGAACTGGAGAGTGGTGTGTTGGGAAGATGTCACCACCAAGAGGTTTAATGCATTATGAATAGGCGTCCCACTACCAGCTCAATTCCAAGTTTAACATTTATAACACAGAAGCTGCAACTCACCGCTCAAGGCAGTGGGCTGCTGTGAGCACCCACTGTGGATCGATTAAAGTTCCCCCACAGAAATGAACGCCAGTGCTACAAAACAATTAACACGTAATTAACAACACAAAATTAACAACAACAAGTGGCAGAACTGCTTTGGAACTGTGAACTCTGATGAGGTGGAATTCTTTGTCAGTGATTCTAGCTAGTCGTGTTTAGAGAAAAATGGTGGTGTATATGATTCACACCCACAGTGAAGTACAAGGTTTGAGCATCCTAACATGTAAATAGTCCTGAGGTTCTAGATGTATAATCTCATCAGTCAAGAAAAAGGTGAAGGTGATTGTTTGGCTTAATCAAGCTTATGACTTGAATCACACTGACAGTTTGCATAGGAATCCATAATTCATAACTTGGGTAACAGAAGACATGGGCAAAACAGGCATGAGTGTACTTAATAACCATTATAATATGTTTAGAAGCATTAGGGGTGGTTTCCTACCTGGTTCTAAGACTGATTTGCCAAGGCCAGGAGTAAGCCTTAGAGACACATCCACCCACAATTCGGCCAAAGCAGCGCCTTGGTTTTACTGCTGGCTGCCCACACTTCATGCTCTCTGTTCATAAAGACACATCTTTCATATTTAAACTCCCTTTAGTTACTGCATGGAGTTATGAGAGCAGATATGGCCCACATGTTAGCCCTTATGTTTAAAGTGTTAAAACATTATTCACTGTAAAGGCCAGAAGTCAGACGAAAGTCAGTGCACCAAGAAAGCATGTACTGAGTCGAGTACAATGCAATATATTTTATATTACCATGAAAATAATTTTTAAAACCAGTTTAGATGAGCAGCATATGCCCTTAAAAGATAATAGTACAATAACAAATAACATAAATACTGTAAAGAGTGGTTGCATGTATGTGTTTGCTTAATCATTCCCAGACCTCCTGGTTCAACTCAATCAATACTGTATTCTATTACATCAGGAGCCGCTGGTGGAGTATCACCATGTAATGGCAAAATCTGGAATCGAACCAGATGTTCTTCTAACCAGCTCAGACACCTTGGTATTATTTAATGCTTTCTTGTTTGTTTGCATTTATTCTTAAGGAAACTTGCTGACAGAAGTTCCCTTACTGTTCAATGGCTCTAAATATTTTGCAGAGAAGCCTAAGACGTCTGCACCGTACTGTTGTATACATCAGAAAATGTTTAATAAGAGGGCTTTTGATTAGTGATCACGAGAGAGTTCATACCACAGTCTGGGATGTTACAGTGGTCCCATTTCTTGTTGGGATCCGTAGTATAACACCAAGGCCCATTGGGATCATTATCAGGATTTCTGCATTTCTAGCAATTAAAACACATTATAATAAGAAGAAATGAATAGAAGTGTTTGGAAAGCTAATAGCTGTACATTAGTCATGCCATACTATGTGATAAACTATGACCTACATTAGACTCCAGACCCTTGCCGGGGTGTGATGTAGGATTGAACCCAGATGTGTGGGGACTCATGGCAGTCCAAGCTTGACAAGTTATTCCCATGGTGGTCTTTGATATGTCACCCCTGTAGCTTTCGCCAATCCCTGTCTTACAATCTTCAAATAAAAACAGACATTGAAGCCCTGAATGAGAACACCCATTAACACAAAAGTGTTTGTTGCTTGTCTTCACAAAGGCAAACCTTTGAGTGGAGCAGGTGTGGCGACGGGCTGGGGGGCGCTGGTCGGGGGGAGGGGTCTGACTACGGGCTGAGATGTCACTGAGCTGGCCTGGCTGGTACAGCGCTCAATCCTGCAGTACTCCCAGCGCACAGAGGGATCAGTGGTGTAGCACCAAGGAGCACGGTCACCATCAGGGTTCCTGCACAGGTTCCTTCTCAAGTCTCTGTAGTAAAGTAAAATGGCCTTTATAGTCACGTGTGAACACACCAACCCTCACCACACAGTGAAACACTGTGAAGTTCTTCCTCTCTATTTAATCCATTCACCAAGTAAAGCAGCGGGCAGCCAGGTACACAGCGCCTGGGGAGCAGTGTACCTTGCTCAAGGGAACCTCAGTGGTGCCAACGGGAGCCCTGTGATTTCAACCCACTGCCTTCTGATCGCAGGTGCAATTCCCAAACCACCAGCCCAACAATATAAAACAAACGTCACTGAGCAATTTCCCGACCATCAGCTTTAAGAAATATATTTTTTTCATTTATAGTCAATTTGACCAATGATAAACACCTAACATGTATAATATGGGTAAAATGCAATATGATGTGTAATCAAGTTTTCTTTCTAGTTTACATTATTACATAGAGAGACATATATATTTTTTATTTCTCTTTCTTAAACTCAAAACACCATTCCCTGAAGTAAAACTATTTCAATATTAGGATCAAAGGTGTGTCCTGTTCTCAGATAGGGTACAAGTTCTTCTGACAAGGTCTGGCCTTGTAGCATTAAGCAGAACCAACAGCCTCCTTCCCAGGTTCCCAGGGTTCTTTTCTCTAACACAGACACACACTCTCCGTTATGAATGTGGTCTGAAATTGTACAATGCCATTTTGCATCTTTTCATGTCTCACCCATTGGGAAAATTCTGTGGCGTCTTCCTATGTGAATGAGGCTCCATAGAGGTCCAGAACTGGCATTTCTTTCCACTGACGGTCTCTGACGTCACTCCACGATATGTGCTCCCATCATCCTCATAACAGTCCTCGTTTGGTGCTATGACCGGCTCATCTGAGAGAACAACATGCACACACGTGCATGAGAGTTGCATGTTTGCAATGTTATGCTAATTTACGACGACTAATGATGAAAGAAAACTGACCAGGATGTGGTTCGTCACCGCAGCTCGACACGTTGCAGTACTCCCAGCGGGTTTCTTGGTTAGTTGTATAGCACCATGGTCTTCTCTCATTGTCTGGATTTCTGCAATAGTTCTGCTCTAGACCTCTGGAACAGACATACATGAACTCTCAAAACTCTACATGCGTATAAAGTGCTAATGTAGAAAAGTAAGTAAATATGGCAAAAAAATTGTTCAGTTCAGTCAAATTTTGTCTATGCATTTAGACTAATACATCCATGCCTTTGGCAGATGCTCTTTTCAAGAGCGACTTCAGTTTAAAGTTGGAGGGATCTGAATGTAGCATTAGCAGGCTTGTCTAAGGGCTCTTATTGGTATTCTCTTATTGGCGTACTGGTTATTTATATGGCCACTGTAAAAAGTGAAGTGAAAGTGATCATTCGGTCATATGTGAACACACCACTGCACACAGTGTGAACAGCATGAAATTCTTCCTCTGCATTTAACCCATTCACCAAGTGAAGCAGGGGGCAGCCAGGAACACGCACCCGGGGAGCAGTGTGTGGGGACGGTACCTTGCTCAGGGTACCTCAGCGATGCCTAGCGGTCTTGGGGACCGAACCCGGACTTTCTGGTTGCAGGGCGGATGCCTTAACCACAAGGCCACCCAACTGCCCCAGTATGGTTGGAGTATGATCTATTTGACTCGTCCTCCTGAAGCCACTGTTAAACTGTGCTTTCCTTCTTTTCTCCAGGCAGGTGTTGTTGGAGATGGTTGAGGGACCAGTGACTACTGCCTTTGATTCTGTGGCAAGTAGAGGACCAATCGGTGCCCAGTCTGACGCATCTGAGCCGCTGTTTTACTGCAACAAGACCGACCAATCATGCGCACAATGGAATGTATTGTTACCAAAGATTCAGTTAGCATTTAGAGTATTTTTACTTTTTTTAGGTTCATTTTTTAAACTGCTGTTATTTTCTGGTGCATTTCACTATTTATCATCAGAGTCAGACTGTTCTGTATGTTCTGGTTTCATTTGATCTTTGATCTTTACTGTACTTTTGTTTCTTTCTGTTTCTTGGCATTAACACATTTCATTTTTAAAAACGACTGCCTTACGCACAATGTCTTACAGGCAATTTTACTCTATTTAACTGCAATGCCAAATGTCTTAATTTGCCTGAACTGCTGTGTGATGTCATGGAGCTGGTCTGTACCAGGGCACACGTTTGTGTTTAGTAACACATTTAAGTTGATTTGTGTTGTGATAACATTTCATTATTTCACAAGATTGTCGAAAGAAAAGAATAACTGTACTTGAAAGTGTTATTACATCTTAAACAAGTGACATTGTGTTGCCAAAAATAAACAATGATGGTCAACAAATATCTGTGTTTAAGGATACTTAAAATGATATTTACAAGTATAGAAAAGTAAAAAGTAAATGCTTTAATACAGAATAAGGATACTGGACATGATGGTGGTTGTGGCCCAATGGGTAGAATATTTGCCTCTGGACCAAGAGATCATGGGTTTGAATTCTACCTTCAGCACCACCACTGGGTTCCTGAACAAGACCCTTAACCCCAAATTGCTCCGGGGAGACTGTACCCTGTAGTTAGTGAATGGAACTCGCTTTGGATAAAATGCCGTAAATGATTTTTCATGAAAGTAACTGCACGGCTGGTCGTGAGCTGATCCCACAGGGCCTTAACCTTTTCAACAAGCTCTTAGATGCTGTTTATTGCATCATAACTTCAGCATTGCAATGCATTATTCCTCACGGAGTTTCTGTCCTGCACAAAAACAACTCCACAGCCATACATGGTTTGCAGAAACTATTAGAGCACCTCTTTTAAAGAAAGACACTTGAAAATATCAACTGATTGGTTATAATGGGTTCAAAAGTTCCTGAAGAATGCTCCCAATAGCCTTATAATAGTTATAATGGAAACAGACTTCTCAGGTAATGTGAAAAGATTCATGTTTTTTTCCCTTCTGTTATTCTTGCAAGAATAAGTAGTCGGTTTTAGTAATGCAGATCTCCCAAAGTATTACTTGAGTAGTGTTTTCCTCCTTGTTTCTGAACACGTAAGCCGTGCAGTGCTGTGATCACAGGGGGTATTCTGCGGTCTGTCACTGGAGTGTGTGTGTGCTTGTCTGCACGTCTGTGTTATTTCTCACATTCCACACCATCTTACTCTGTTTTCCGCACTGTAAGTACAACGCACCGTACAATCATGAGGAAGAGGAATTCCATTCAGCATTGTGTTGGTCCTGTGTTTGCGTGTCAGTGTGTGGAAGAGAGACGTGTGTGAAGTGAAGCCTGTGTTTTTCTAGTGTTGAGGGAAAAATGCCTGGCCAGAGGAACATAAACACTGTAGGAGCCGCGTTTGTTCTGATAGTACAGTTACGCTGTAGTGTCATAATCACAGGCAAGTGTAGTTTGCCCAAAAACAGAGGGGCAGCTGGTGGCCTAATGGTTAGGACGTTACCCTTGCAATCAGAAGGTTGTGGGTTTGAATCCCAGCACTGAGAAAAAATGTAATGGGGTGAACACTGTGCTGTGCTGTGGTGTGTTCATGGGTGAGTGTATGGGACCAGTTTACTGTATGGGACTGATTACTTTTCATGCACCAGCAACATAATTTCATACATTGAGATACTTTGGAATAACGTCACTTTGAGGGGTGATAGCATTTCCAGTACAATACAGCAGCCCCCGTATCTCATATTCAGTACATTCGTCGTTATTGACCATACAAGTAGTGTGTACACAGTGGGAAATGAGTGTGTTAGCCATCAAAAGAAGGAGTGTAGTGAAAGGGGGGATTAGGACAGTTCCAGAGGCCCTGCACTGAGAGGGGGCCCTCGGAGAATGCAATGTAAAAAAAAAAAGTTGGAGCCCAAGTATTCTTTCATAGTTCAAAATTAATGGCGGTGCCCTTGGATTTGGTTCATAAACAGATTTTAAATGAGTTGGATATGTTTATCCTTCACTATATTTCTATGCAAAAAAAATTCATTTGGCTATTTCACAATGCAACAATGTGTATCATGGTTGATTAGTGTAGTGGATAACATCACTGCCTTTCCTATAGGAGAGTTTTTATTTAAACACTTTTATCCACTCTCTAACTACAGGGGGCACTCTCCCTGGAGCAGCTTGGGGCTCGCTCAGGAACCCAAAGTAGGATTCAAACTCATGACCTCTTGGTCCAGAGGCAAGTATCCTCCCGTCTAGGCCACCATCACACCAGGTAAGTAGTTTGCATAAAAACAAACTCTGATGTTTCGAATTACTTTTCATGCACAACCAGCAACAATATTTCGGAATATTTTGGAAGAATATCACTATGAGGGGTGACAGCATTTCCAGTACAATACAACAGTACAGTTCTTAGCCTGGGTAACACACTACACTACATCAATAAGAGTCCTTGGGCAAGACTCCTAACATTACATTTGGCTACACATCGTTTGTGATACATAAAACCTTGTTAGTAGTTAATTAGGATAAATGTAGGATAAATGCTAACTTAGGAATTATTCAATGACACAATAAACCTTTTCCATATTTAACATTCCTTTCTCTGAAGAGAGAATATAGTACACAGTTTTTAGTATTTTACACTGAATACAAACAGAGTTGTTCATACTTGTTTGGAGTGGTATGAGCAGTTCTTTAAAATGTATATAATATTTTGTGTGGTAAAACAAATATTAATTCTTTTTCTTGCATACAAAGAATACAATTAGGGCGTATTCCTCCCACGCCCCTGCTGTGGCATTCTTTGGGGCTCCTAAATGTTAAACAGTCTTGAGCACTGATGCAGTAAGTGGTGCCTGAATTAAGATGCAGGCAATAGTTCTGTTGTGTGCTGTTTGTTTGTGAGAGGCTAAATAAAGATCTGGGTGTTGACTGACTGAATGGCTAAGTGAGAAAGAAAAGCCCCACAGGCCTTCAGACGGTGACGCCGTCTCTGCAGTGGCCGAGGCCAAGGCATGCAGACGTAACACACAAACACATACACCAGCAGGGACACCCCCCAGGCTGCCATTCACACTCCTTCAATGTGAAACCTGCTGCCTCCGTCAATACAGCCGCCGGTAATTAACTGGCCAACTGACCTCGTCTCCTCTGCGCAATCACAGGCTCCTCTCAGTCCCTCCTTTCTCAAGCTCTTCCTGAGTTCTGCCAGCACAAAAGCCACAGGCTGAATAGTGCTGCTGAGAACCCCTAATTCATTGGGGTCTAGGGGAGGATGGCGAGGGCAACACAAGTCAGCAGTAATGTCATTCATTTCAAATTAAAGATATAATTGATATTATTTGAAGCTGTAAAACTAACTACCCTAGGAGAGGTGGGTGCAACAAGCTGTGTGAGAGCTCTCTTTTGTTGTACCCAAGACATCAAAGTTGTTTCAGACTCATAGAGAGAAAAAATAGACAGATTCCTTTCTGGTTAATGTGATTTTATTTTTTAAACTAAAGGGCACAAACATTTCTCATATTAAATGTTAGAATATTGGACATATACACGTTTCTCTCTCTCTCTCTCTCTCTCTCTCTCTCTCCATCTCTCGCTCTCTCTCTCTCTCTAGGCTGCTCAATTCACATGGGACCCTGAGACAGTGGGGATGATCCATGGATCGTTTTTTTGGGGTTACATCGTCACACAGATCCCTGGAGGATTCATCTGTCAGAAATTTGCTGCCAACAGGTTCTTTGTTTCTCCTTGCATTGTGTTTTCTGCTGATGTTTTCTTGCTTATGTAAGCTTTTGTATACATGTGTTCTGAAGCATCTGCGTTTCTGATCACCTCAGAGTGTTTGGCTTCGCGATAGTGGCCACGTCCATTCTGAACATGCTGATACCAGCCGCAGCACGGATGCACTATGGATGTGTCATAATGGTCAGGATATGCCAGGGTCTTGTGGAGGTACGCCATCTGTGGTTCTGTGCATGTGTATGGGGGGTATCCAGTTCACTGGATTAATAAAGTTTAAGAGATTCTCATACGCACAAATGACCATGCCCCGTTTTCTGAGTTGTGATGGTGTCTGATTGTCTTCCTGTGTATATTGATAAAGCACATAAAAATGCTTTTTTCTTCATTTCTGTAAAACTGTGTTTTGATAAGCCTGACTATAAAAGTATTATACAAACAAAACAAAACAAAATACACAATAATCTAGATTTTTAGAATTAGAGTGCGGGTCAGCATTGTTTTTCGCAAATTATCCAGACAAGGTCTAATGTCATTGAGAGACCCTCCGCCTCCTAGAACTAGGCTATGGAGTAATTAAACATCATTCTCTGGAGTGATAGAGCTCCATCCAGTAACTTTGGGAAGAGTTAGAATGGTGTTATGATCCAAAAGTCATCATCTAATATCAGTGCCTGGTCTCATTAATGCTCTTGTGGATGAATGTAGTCAAATAACAGCAATGGTTAAAAAGTGTAGAGCCTTTCCAGAGGAACAGAAGAAACACTGAATAAGCAGATGTTTTCACATATCGTTTAAGTTCAGATTTTTCTATTACAGAAACAAATCCTACCTGCATGAATAAATGCCATTATGTTTCATTACTTCTGTTTATCAGTTGCCTTATGCTTAAAATAATGTTCAATGAATTCAATGCTTATTACAAATGACTGCCTTTTATTGCTCCACCCACAGGGTGTATCTTATCCTGCATGCCATGGGATATGGGCCAAATGGGCCCCACCCCTCGAAAGAAGCCGACTGGCCACAACAGCTTTCTGTGGTGAGACAATTAACTATACAATGCGAAATGTCAAATCAGTACTCCAGAAAAAAAATCTGAGTTCTAATCTCAGAGTGTAATAGGCTGTAGGCTGTGGTGATGTTCAGAAATCAGATTCTGAATCTAGGGTGGAGGTAGCTGAGTGGGTAGGATACTTGCCTCTGAGCCAATAGGTCATGGGTTCAAATCCTTCCTTCAGCACACCACCACTGGGTCCTTGAGGAAGACCCTTAACCCTAACTGCTCCCTGTAGTTAGGGAATGGATGTCACTTTGGATAATGCAATGTAAATGAGATCCCACAGGAAACTGCTTGTGTTGACTGACAAGTTTCAACCTCACTTGTATGCAGTACTAAGCAAGCAGGAGCCCAATAAGTTAATACTTGATTAGGTGTCCCCCTTTTTTAACAGCAGGCTCAATCCTGTAAGATGGTGTTAAATCCATAGACACAATACCATGGATACAAGCATATATTTCTGTTCAAAAATGTTCTTTATAATGAACTTTATAATGTATACTGTATATGAGCTTTGCTCTGTCTGCACGGTTGTAATATTGTGTTTTCCACTTTACTTGACCAAAAAAGTCTTTTTTACAGCACCATTCTGAAGAAACTTTAATTTTTAAAGCATTTTTGTGTGCCCGGAGGTTTGATCAGAAATTATCATTAGTCCGTTTACTTTTGCAAACCTGTGGTAGGGATGGTGCAAGTGTTTTGTGTGTG
Source organism: Brachypetersius altus (assembly GCA_037974465.1). NCBI lineage: Eukaryota > Metazoa > Chordata > Actinopteri > Characiformes > Alestidae > Brachypetersius > Brachypetersius altus. The sequence continues at coordinate 6,110,188 of JBBPDB010000028.1, read as the reverse complement.
TTTGTCTGAATTAGGGTCGTATGCTGGAGCTGTGGTGGCCATGCCTCTTGCTGGAGTGTTAGTGCAGTATTCCGGATGGTCTTCTGTGTTTTATGTGTACGGTGAGAAACAGCCACATGCAGACACAACACACCTTCATTAGATTTCTAGCCAATCAACTGCACAGATTGTGATGCCCAGGGCTCATGTCTTACATTTCATTTTTTGCTATGCCACTAAATTACACACCTTATCAAATCCTTTTAAAAGAAAAAGTCAGAGATTTATACACAAGGGGTAAGGGTCAGAGGTTTATATATATA
>JBBPDB010000028.1:6067725-6083067 GCA_037974465.1 Brachypetersius altus | reverse complement strand
CACACACACACACACACACACACACACACAAAAGCCCCATTAATAACGGTCAGACAACTGCCTGATGCATGAAAGGACTTCACCGGAGTACTGGGCTGTACTGCATTGTGTGCAAAGTTGATTCTACATACTTGTCTCAGTAGCTGGGACACAACTTTAATCTGCTGGCCACGGGACAGCAGGTAGGTCAGAGGCACACCGGTCACCCTGGCCATCTCCATGTAGTTAATCACGCACATCAGCTTCTGCAGCAAGCGAAGGGGCAGGTAGGCATCTTTCAGACAGTATACTGCCAAACGCCTCCTTGTCTGCTCATTCCCATTCTGCAGACAGAGGAAGAAGATGCTCACATTACCTGAAAAGTGTCTCATCAGCAATTGTATTACTCAAGTAGCACTGTGCAAACTCTAAGTCTAAATCTTTATGGAACATTTCAAGTAGCTAGGAAATTTCAGTTTGATGTGAGGAGTGAAACACACCACAGCACAGCATGTAGTGTGGACAGTGTGAAACTTGTCATCTGCATATAACCGATTCGCCAAGTTTTACGACACTATGAAGATGGTCAAAATTATGTTGTAGTAGTAGCAGTAGGCATCTAGGAGCACAATTTATTACTTTTAATATCTTGCCTCACGCAACAACAGCACCTAAAGCAACCACCAGAGGTCACCAGTCCTGCTTCTGGAGATCTGACTTCCTAAAAGGTTCACTTCCAAGCCGGACTGAACACATCTGACCCAGACTATCAGACCTAGTTAGTTTGGATTATGTATGTTATTTTTGGGCTGGAGTTCAGTTCTACAGGAACGTAGATCTCAAAGGATCAGGGTTGGTGGCTTCCACTATAGAGACTTCCAGAACCAGGCCATGAATCCCAATGCTCTGCCATATTCTAATTACTGCACCCTCAATTCTGACTGGCTGTGATCACAGGATGGAAAGATTGTACCTGCAGGTCAGTGATGATGGAATGCTGAACATCCTCCTTTTGCTCCTGCAGGAAGTGGAAACTGACGGCGTTGAGTGTGTATGAGCGCAGTTTGTAGTCCCTCAGTAGCACCTACAAAAGAAAGTTGCAGCATACAAGTTAACTGTGTGTGCTTTGCATATTATTACCCAATTGTTTCTGTAAAATATTAAAAAGACATTTTACCTGCAAAAGGTCAAACTGCACTCTTCCTTCTATGTTGACAGTTTTGTTTTCTCGGCGACCCATCTGTTTGCTCTGGAAGCTGGAGTCCTTCAGGACAGACTTACTGCCATTCACTCGACCCAGATAGGGAAACAAATTCACCTACAAACAAAAACATTAAAAACAATAAAGTATATATACTGGTTAACACAGGCAGGTGCATACTTGCGTATATACATACACAGAACATACAAACCTTCAGAGCAGCAGCTCTATTGAGTAGGTATGGCAGGTCAAAGTTCTGAATATTGTAGCCTGTGATGATATCAGGATCTACTGTCCTCACAAAGTCTGCCCAGGTCTGAGGACAGAAAAGCCATCACTTAGAATTAATTAGACTACTGAGAGATCACATCAACATTCAATATCAAGGCTTATATATACAGACAAGAATTATACAGAATGACTATGACAAAAATATCAACATATGCTGATACAAAGAGCAACAGTATGTGTGTTTTACATTCACAGCATTTATCAGACGCTTTCCATTCTCTAACTACAGGGGACAGTCTTCCTGGAGCAACTTGTGGTTAAGGTTCTTACTCAGGGACCCAGTGGTGGTATGCTGAAGGTAGGATTTGAACCTGTGACCTCTTGGTCAGGAGGAAAGTATCCTACCCACTGAGCTACCTCCACCTCCATTTTAGAGATAATTACGATGGTTATGTACCTGTAGTAACTTTTTCTCCTGAGTGAAACAGAGGATCTGAGAACCCACTATACTAGCACAGCTCTGTAATGTAAAAACAGTGCGGATAAAGGGCTCCTTCTCTCCCTGACGCTGGACCATGGAGGCAATCTGAATCACTGGATCCACCTCAGCCTCTGGAAACACACCTACAACAAAAAGAAAAGTAACATGACTCAAATACACCAATTAAACGAAAGAAAATTATCAAATTTGAGAGATTATCTGGTATATGCACTTTGTGTGTGTTTGTGAGAATTAAGGTATGATCAATACATGTAATCTCTCTGAAACACATACCTTTCCTGCCAGCACACTCAATATCAAAGCTAAGGACCCTGAGCGGTGCAATCCTCTGCCAGTCTCCCTCTGCTGGATGACTGATCAAATCCGTCCATCCCACATCCACCTCATACTGACACAGAGAAACCTGAGGGACAAGCAGAAAAAGTCCAAACAAAACAAGGATATATTGAGGTTTGACAGATTTTAAAAAGAACAGTTATTTGCCTGAATTTTATTTCTGATATTTATATTGGACAGATTACTAATGCCATCTTTGAGATAGTTAAGACTTATTACCTTGCCTGGGTTTTGCGAATCTTTCTCTCCAGCCTTTTTTTCCTCTCTTAGTTTGTACTTCCCTTTAGGCAGCTCAATCCAGCAGCAACCCACCACATCACTGTCAACCATGAACCTGTTCCCCACAAACATGCATATACACACATGTAACAACCAGATTTGTACTAGAACATACTGACTCAATGCAAGGGCCTTGTTTTCATTTTAACCCAATAAGATGCAAGTAATCTGTATAATTCACCAATCTTGTAGTCTAATAGCAGTATAATTTAAATTCAGTAATAGCAATTGCAAAGGGTCTCAAAGCATTATCAAGTAAGTGCATAAGTTTATCATATGTATTAAGGACCAATACTAAAACATGCAAGTACCATTTACAGACGTACCTGATTTCAAAGTCGATGTTGGCCTCATAGGCGGAGTAGCTTTGCAAAGAGAAGCTTGCAAACTTAATGCCCTGCTCCAGGATACGTTTCGCTGGAGCAATCAGACGTGGCATCGCCATGGTGATCCGCAAGAAGTCGATAGGATGTTTTCCATGGTAACCATACATACCTCATTAAAAGAAAAAAAAAACCCTAAATAATGATGTACACAAGTAAAAGCAAATAAACAGACTTTCTTTCACACACATTACACTACACATGCGTCAGGTGTAACTCACTTTCTTTGCGGGTGATGTCCACAGCCAGAACTGTCACTGATATGTTGTCTTTGTTAGAGCGCATATCCTTCAACACAGCTGAATTCAGTTCTTTCTGAAACTCAGCCAGGTGAGAACTTGTAAAGCCTAAAAGTGAAAAAACCCTGCGTTAAATGCATTTCTTAATATCTTAAAAAGCGTGAAATGAAGTTATTGCTGAAGATGCGTTATGCTTCTTGACCTTTGTGAGTCCATACTTGCATACATGATTTGTGCTGCTCTTTATTAGTGCATCTGCACTTAAGGTGACTTCTACAAATTAGCGGTATGTTTTCCCATACAAGGATTTTTTTTTACTCCGTCTACAACTCTGTAACGGCTAGAAGAGTCAGTGATGATATCAACTTTGTTCCATTATGCAGACCACATGAACTGTGTGATGAGAATTTCATTCTGGGATAAATAAAGTATATATCTCTCCATCTATCTTTGCAAAGAGTATAAACCATGAGCTTGCAACACACACAGTGTTCAATGTTTCCTCTCCTAACTCCTAACTGTAAAAAGTGTAAATCCACATTAACCAACATCACACTTAATTGTTTACTTACTGTATTCAACAAAATGGCAACGCTCACAATACATAACAGCATATTTTCCCTTCAGAATAGGTATTATTGGTTTTGGCTGTGGCTTACCAGCTGGAGCAGGCACATAGAAGTAGGGTGCAAAGCCATGAACATGACAGCAGACACTGTTCCCACTATCAGTTACTCCAAACATACGGACCACTGGAACCTTCCCCTGGACCTGTCCTGGCATCCCAGCCACAGCAGAGCCTGCACGCACGCGCCCACACACACACACACACACGTGTCAAATAGCAGCACAATAAGGAGAACAGTACAGAAGTAGTTGCTTTCCCACTAATGTTAGTTGCAAGTACTTTACCCAAATAATAGTCCAAGTCTATCTGCTGGAATATGAGCGTGTCCGTTTTGGGGTGGAGAGTGGGTGCAGTTGGACGAGGCCAGCGAGGGTTCAGATCAGTGGAGAACAAATCGCCTGTCCAATAATAAACAAGACATTGACATTTTTTCTTTATAAAATATCTCTGTAACTTAATGACATCACCACTTACCCACTGGTATCACATCATGCCCTGCCTGCCCCTCCCCTGACTCTGCCTCCATCTCCATTTCATCAAACAGGGCAAGCTCTTCCTCAAAGTGCGATGGGCCATCATCCCACTCTGAACCCACTTTACCCTTTTTAGCCTGAGAGGCTCCACCCAGCATAGGTCCGCCATTCCTCCTCTTAACCTCCATCCTTAGCAGCTACATGGAAACAAAAACATGCCAGGTCAAATCTGCTAATGCACTGTGTGGATGGTTCTTCTAAATTCAACACCTCACATCCCTGTTAAGTAAGCAGTCAGAAGTCTCTTGGATTAGAGGCACAATGTAAAGAACACTTTCTCATGTAGCATGAGTGTACACTCTATTACAAATAATGTGTAAACTCACTACATGCTTATAATACCTGCAGAAATTCAGTCCGAATGATCATAGTTTAAGTATTTTTTAATAGTTATACACAGGGCTGGGACAAGAATAACAGATTCTGCATTACTACAAAAATCAGATTACTGTATGAGCATGTTGTGCAACTCTTATGTACTTTAGAATCCTAGCATTAAGTAAAAGCGGTGTTATTTTCAACTGGTCTATACCTATTTTTTATTAAAACATCTGCAAACCAGTTTACCCCAAAATTGCTTTTTCATGGCTGGTAAGACTCCAGCAAATAAAAAAATAAAAATATTGAGAACAACATCAGATCATAGATGTTAGAAAACGAAGATATGTGTCAGAAAGTGAGAAGAAGGGGGCGACTTTGAACTTCGCAGCAAATACCACAAAAACCTGATGCTGGCTAATGTCACCGAGTTAACTTTACCAAGTTCGTATGTCAACGTTACTTTAATGATAACCAGGACAGTAATACACTGTTCGATTACATTCTCCAAAGAGGTAATACACATCTATAACACTAGCAGTAACAAGTTCACTGTTAGTTTCAGTAACAACAACAAACACCTCAGATAGCTTTAGCCAGACACATGCTAGCACCACCAGGGCTGACTAACACGTAGTTAAAGCTCAAAAAAACTAATATGTTGTGGTATAACGTGTACACCTAAAGGTAGTTTGAGAAATGCGCCTTAATTCACGTACGTGTCAGGTAAATAAGGGTTTTCTTCTCCCTCCAGCCTGAATCTCCCGCCACTTCAGTCGCGTTCGAGAACAGACCCCCGAACCCGCGCGAGTTCCGTTTTCCCGGGAAAAAACGTGCGTTCAAACGCAGCGGTGATTGGCTTAAATACAGGAAGTGTTCCTCTTACAAAGACAGCGTTAGCAGCCATGATGATCAGGTCCCTGAGCTCAACCGCTTACAAAATAAAAGCCCTCGTCAGAAAACACACCATACCACTTGTGGACCAAACTATTGGGACACACCCATTAATTTAGGGGTTTGGGCTAGAACCCTTACTTCCAGACAAGGTAGCCTAAAGATTGCCCGAAACATTTTGGACAATGTCATGTTTCCAGCTTTGTGGACACAGTTTGGGGCAGAACCTTTTCTATTCCAGCATGACTGGGCCGCAGTACACAAAGCCTGGTCTGTATAGACATGGTTGGTTGAGTTTGGGGTAGAAGTTGACTGGCACTGGATGAGTCCTGACCTCAACCCCACCAACACCTTTGCAAGTAACTGGAACAGAGATTGTGAGCCAGACCTTCTCGTCCAACGTCAGTGCCCGACTTCATAAATGGTCCACAGAATGAACAGGTACAAATATGTCTCAGAAACACTCCAAAATCTTATGGAAAGCCTTCCAAGAAGAATGGAAGCTGTTACATGCTGGACCAACCCTACAATTTGAGTGCAATGTCTTTGAAGTCCCTGTTTGTGTACTAATGATGTGTCCCAATACTTTTATTCATAAAGTGCATTTCATATTTAAAAAGAGTTAGGTGGAGCAACATGATGATATAATTAAGGATCCTTACTTTTCCTACTGAATAAATCTGAACCTATAAGAATAGGAACTAGTTGTGTAAATGTGTTTCTCTCACTTTAATATACTTCTCATATAAATTTAATGAATAATAAACCACAAAGATAGATAGATGTGACCAATGACAATACATAGATGTCACAAACATAGAAAAATTAGATAAAGTAGATTCCTTTCCTCACAAATATACTAGAGTTTGAAATTACAAATTCATTAAAATTTTACTTGAGTGTGTGTAACTGCGTAAATGTGCTGGTTACACAAATTTGTTGAGTTTTCTGTTTTCTGGATTACTGTTTTATATATATAGATAGATAGATAGATAGATAGATAGATAAAGTAAAAGTAATGGGACATCTGAATAAAAAATGAGAATATATACATATATTTGTTGAGTTTTCTGGATTACTGTTTTATATATATATATATAGACTGAATAGGCAAGTTATTTAGGTATTGTGATGCTCTTTATTACAGTTTATTTCTGAAATCATGTTTCAGATGCTTCATAAAAGCCAAACCAAAGAAAGTATTTAAGATTCAAATGCACATTAACAAACTAGCAAGCAAACAAAAAGACAATTGCTTAAATAATTAATAAATTTGTAGAAATTAATTGTGCTGGAAGAACATTTCCCTACAGTTTCAGACAAATTATCGTCCAGTGTTTTCGTTGGTCTGCGTGCTTATTGCCTTGTGCATTCATTTTATTCATATTCTATACTGAGCTCACACTGTTGTCTGTCTGCATTCTGTGTGATTCTGTGTAACAGGCGGAAGAACATTTAATCCTGATGCATACAATTTATGCACAGGAATGACAGTATTGGATTGTCTGCTGGGAGACAGACAAACTAGATATTTGGAAGGAAGGATGGATAGTTACATCCAGTGAAGGACAAGTTTAATGCTTCAGCATACCAAGACATTTTGGACAACGGCACAATTTCCAACTTAGTGGACAGTTTGGAGAAGAACCTTTCCTACACCTTTGTGAGCCAGGCCTTCTTGTCCAACATCAACGCCTGACCTTATAAATGCTCAACAGAATGAATAGCCACACAAATTCCCCACAGAACCACTCCTGTGTGTTTATGTGTTTGAATGCAAAGTCATTAAAAAGTTCCTGTTGGCGTAATAGTCAGGCGTCCCAATACTTTTATCCATATGGTGTATGCTCTCCTTTGACCTCTAGCGTGCAGTATAAATAACCACGCTGTCCTTTTCCTGTGGGAGGAGAAAAAAAAACCTCATTCAATATTAAAAACAGTCTCACGTTCCTGATGAATCGAATTGACGGGAGGTTAAACCAATCAGATTATTACCCACCCTCCACATTAGCCAATTAGATCGTCCAACATTCTGCGTCAGAGCCTGTGTGCTCTCTGATTGGTCAGACGGCTGCTCCGTGGACAGGTCATGGTATTTGGTGATTGACTGGAGCAGATGCGAGAGGGTTGGAGGGGAGTAAGACGCTGCTGGGTGAGCTGCAGTTTTAGCATGATTTTTCCCTTTTCTGAGCATGTGATGTCCTTCTATTTGAGCCGGGACACTCGTGTGCATGTTGTTTCACGCGTGGGAATAGAAACCTTGTGTTTGCACCCCTCCTCTTGAAGAGAAAAATCACTTTTTCTGTCCTTCCTGATGGCTGGTGTCCAAGACAGTGTGTTAGGGAAGAGGGGGGCACTCATGTCTTTGCCACAGAACATGTTTGGTTTTAATATTAAGGTGTGTCAGCGTGCAGGAGTGCATGTTATTCCCAGGTGAATTCCACGCGCAGCTTCTGTTGGTGGGCGCGTGACTTTAGGCATGAAGGCACGTACGCATGATGGAGCGCGCGTGCGTATGCAGGCAGATCTCGAGAATCAGTGAGTCTCCTCGAAAGAAAATAAGGCCCCAGTCTTGCATAAAAACTGCTTCCAGACTCGAGCTGCGAGACACAAACGTCTCCTTTCATAGACCTACTGAAGAAGTAGAGGTGTATGTGTGTTTGTGTTTGACTTAAAGTGGGCAGGCTGTTTCCTAGGTTGTTAATTATACCTCCCAGAGCTTCATTATTGGGATCTGTCTCTCTCTTTCTTTCTTTCTTCTCTATCTTTCTCTCTGAAAAATGGCACACAGTAGGAAGCTGTTTGGGGTTCAGTCTCTCTCTCCCTCTCTCTCTCTCTCCCTCTCTCCCTCTCCCTCTCTCCCTCTCCCTCTCTCCATCCCTTCTGTTCTTTCTCACATGTCATGTTCACCTTGGCTTTCTGAAGACAGTCCCGCTTTAACCCCTTCACCTCCCACGACTAACCATTGTATTATGAATAAAACCCACAGCTTCTGTTCCAATTGACTTATAGGGACACTGTTTGGAATAGCTTGATCATTTTGTGTTGGAGAATGAATGAGTTTATTGTATAGGCCTGTATAATCAATTCCATTTTATTTATATGGCACATCATTATACACAAAATGTCATTTGCTAAAAGAAAATTGAAAGTGCAGTAGAAATATAGATAGATTATTCCTCAATGTGCAGTTAATACATTGTCTGATGAAACTGTGTTAAGAATGTTTGTATCAGAATTTGGGTTGACTTTGGAGTCATGCTGATGTTCGAGTGAACATTCAGAATGATTTAAGCTGATGTTAATATGTATTTAGTTCATATTAAAATTTCCAGTGGTGTGTGTGAGTGTAGCCCAATGACACCTATGTATTTCCTTCCTTTATTTCCCAACTCCACCACCTCTTGATATATGGCTCTCTTTATCTGTGGTCCCAAAGATGAGGTTGTAAATATTAACTTTTATGATCCTGACCACTGTGTTGAGTGGGACGGTGTATGTGCTGTTGAGTAGATGAGAGTCATGTTTGGTGCATCCCTTTATTTGGGGCAGTCATCAAATCCATTAGCACAGAAAAGTGTGTGTGTGTGTGTGTGTGTGTGCGTGTGAGTGTGTGTGTGTGAGAGAGAGATTTACTAACTGACGAGAGAAATGCCGGATGCTAGAGAGATTCTGATATACAGTGACGGGACACAAGTGTTCAGACATTTTCTTTTTGTCATTAATATCCTCACTGTGCAGATATCCACTTCAAGTTTGCACATGTGATGTCATTATTTTAATGTGTAATGGCTGTAGAATGAACAATAATACAGTGTATCTATAAGCATACACAAACAGGCACTGCATTAAAACTATGGGTGGGAGATATTCCCAAAATCTGCTTATCTACATTCCTGATGTTTGCATTGGGTACTCTGATGTCCTCCCACAGTTCAAAGAAATGCATGTCAGGTGAATTGGAGTTAAATTGCCCCTATGTGTGGGTGTATGTGTGTGTATGTGTAAATGTGTTTTTCTGCCCTGGATTGGCAATCTGTTCAATGTGTTTTTCTGCCTTTCACCCTACGACCAGTAAGATAGTCTTGAGCATCCCCTGTGACACATTGTTGGGATAGTTTCACGTTCGAGAAATTAAAGTTCATATTTGCTCTTATGAGTATAAAGTATACAATTGTGACTAGTTGACTAATTATCAAATTAATCACTCTGCTACTAACTGATCATGAGTGCCCTTCAACAGGGTCATAGAAAGATCTTAAACATCTGGGTCAGTACCTTTGGTTCAATAATATGCAAGTGAAAAGTTAATAGACCCATAACTAATTGTCCCATAACATGCATTCCTGCACTCCACTGCACAAAAGTAAAGACTTTTCAATTATTTTACTCAGAACTGGGAAATGCATGGCCAATATTTTCTGTGGTTAATAATCTTGCAAGATATGTGGTAAAAGTATAAAGTTTTTAAGGTTTTTAAAGTATAATGTGTTTTGGCTCCATTTCTTAGGCTGTTTGGCTGTTGGCAGTTAATACTTTAAAGGGGTCTTTAGAGTCTTTTCATTGATTTATGTAAGTTTAGGCTTTGTTGCCAAAATGTAAATGGTTTGTGTGATTGACGTAATGAATATACCAATGCCACATAAGTGGTGGTTTGAATGTAGTAATTATAAAAGGGTCATTTCATACCAGTTCACCTACTAGTAGATCTCCAAGTTTATGTAGTGATTTTTTTGGAAAAAAATCATGTAGTATATTAATTGTGACCTCGTAAAATCTGATGCAGTTTGATGTACTGGTAAGATACTGTTCCCAACTTTATTAGTGTGGGCTGTCTTGTGGCAAGTATTTCCCAATAGGGCAGGGCTGCCTTTACTGCTTGTTGGTGAAATAAATTGTGATTTCAGTCTTACTATATACTACTGTGTATGTTGCAATCCATTTTGTAAAACTTTTTGCAAACCTTTTTAAGATGGATTAGCCCAGACTAGCTAAGAAATTAAGAGTAATGTTGTGTTATAATGTTTCTATGCAGAATGAAATGCTTCAGGATACTTCAAGAAATTTTTATGATACACAATATTTCACAATAATTGGAACAGACATAAAAGAGCAAGTAGTTCCACAATACAATACAATAAACTGCATTTCATTAAGATACAATGTTGTATAGCTACTACCCTATTAGAGAGTTTTGTTGTCTTTTGCTGAGCTTATCGATGAAACCCTGGCTTATGAAATCCTTCCAATGGTCTTACCTATAATGCTGAAGATTTGGGTGTGAGATTGCAGATCTGCACGATGCAGATGCAGTACTTTTGTTGTGAATGTATTGCTTCATATTCTTGTGATGTATTAAAACAATGGAATCTATAAAGTGGCATGGTTTAAGATCAGCCTGCATCATTACATGCATTAATTAACTGACTCATTAAAAGTAACAGATTTCAATCCTGTAATATAATGAGAGAGAAAAAAAAAAAAATATATATATATATATTATATTCTGTACTTTCTTTATTTAAAGAGCCCATGTTTTGGAAAACAGGTTGTTCCCCTTAAAAATAAGAGTATATAAAAGTTTCTACTGAACAGACTGTTTGAATTAATTGTTTTTGTGATGTCACAAGCACATTTACGTATGTTCACTTGTTTAGCCTACACTGAAGGTATAAGTAGTAGGAGGTATAAGCTGTACAATAATAACAGCGTATTCAGTCGAATTGTATTTTCCCCAATAATATTATTTTTAATAGACCATTCTAATATTACACGTCATAATAACATCAGCCAAAAATCTGGTATTGTGATGTTACTCACAGCACATAGTTTAAAAAAAAAAACATGGTCTTTGAATAGGATGCGTATTTGTACACCTCAGCTTTCTGTGATATAAGTATTGTAAAGACCAGTCTCATGATAGCTGTTAACAAATGATACATTGCATAGAATTAGTGTTAGTAGTATGTAATCTGTTCATTTGTGGGCTATAGGCATGATGTCACTGAGTGATAATTTTTTCTTTTCATTTTCTTGTGATTGCCCAGCATGCCACTGGCACGGAGTTTCTCAGTCACCTCATTGTCGGGCCTGGATGAGTGGGATGAGGAGTTTGACCTGGACGATGCCGTTCTTTTCGAGATTGCATGGGAGGTGGCTAACAAAGGTAAGATCCATCGTACACAGAACATAAGAATGTGTTTTATATTGTTATCCATGGATCAGGTTGACGTCCCTCTACTACTGGTAGGTAATATGAAAAAAATCTTAATTTTTATTCAACCAGATTGCATTGGTGTAGACATGTGCTGAGTGTGTAGGGAGGAGGATGCTAAGGAGAGACTGAGTGTGTTGGGAGAAGGATGCTGAAGAGAGACTTTGAGTGCTGAGGATAAAGCTGCAGGGAAGAGGAAAAGAGGAATGCCTAGAACGCGGTTTATGGATGTGGTGAGGGAGGACATGAGGTAGTCGGTGTGAGAGAGGAAGATGCAGAGGACACAAGGAAATGGAAATCGTTGATCCACTGTGGCGATCCCTAATGGGGAGCAGCACAAAGTAGAAGAAAGGGACGTTTCACACCTCACTGCACTAAATCCAGTTAACCAAAACTTATGTTCTTTCAAATGAATCATGCGGTTGTACTGCATTGAGCCATACTGTGACATAATTTATCACAGTGCCAGTAAATATTATCATACTGCCCACTTTTCCCCATTGTGTTCTTAAGCAGTTAGAGGCTGTTCAGTTTCCTAGTTAGAAAATGACATAAAAACACATGTAAGAAATGTGAATGTTCTCTGTTCATAGTGACCCGTTTTATACATGTGGTAACGGTGTGTTTTAGTTTCAGAACAATGGTTACACCTCTTTCTGAAGAAATAGAACTCTGGCTCGGTATGCCAGGAACTTAATGAAGCAATTCTTGCTTGGGTAAAATTTATTTTAGTCACTTCTCTAGTAGTAGTGAGTCTGTGGTTTGTTTTTGGTTTTTTTTCTCACCTCAACCTTAGTTCACATTTCACGTTTTAAAACATGATTTTTTTTTTTACCCCAAACATATATTTATATATATTTATATAACATAGTGTGTGCATGTATGTATGTAAATATATATGGCTATAAGAGTAATGATAATGATAAATAACAGACCTTGATGTGTATTTGCTTATCTGACCCCACGTTTATTATCTTATCCGCTCTCGCGGGTCTTCCTGTGTAGTTGAAAATAATTCCCAGTACAGTTGGTCATTCCACTGTCACACGACTGTCACCAGTCCGAAGGCTAAAGGCCAGCGAGAACTCCATTCACCGCACCTGAAGCCAATAAAAGCTGTCGTACCAAACTGGATCCAGTCTGCACGGCACTCTGTAACAGTACTAATTTAAGCATTAATGATAATCAGTTAAGTATTAATGATCATAAGAAAATATCAGTTTAGTTGCCTCAATGTGTAAGTTTCACACATTGATATATTATTTCTTGAAATATGTAAATTCATTTAATAAATTGAGGTTTTTCGATTTAGAATGCACCCTTACACGTTAGCCACTAGTGTAATATCACTTTTTCTCTAAAATCGTTCTTTTCAGTTATGTATAACATAATATGGACACAGATAAAGGTACAACTGTAAAATAATTCTGTAATGATTAAAAGAGCTGTAGTTGAAAGTCACAGAAAGCTGCATCAAGAATTAATCTTTAAAAAAAAAAAATTTCCCCTTTGTGGGATTAATAAAGCCAATCTAATCTAATCTAAGTTAAAGAATAAAATGTATATAGTTGTTCCCCAGATTCTTTAAATATTTACAAAAAAGGACATACATGTACCATATTTAAATGTAAATTAATAAAAAGCCATATATAAAATGTAATATTACTTATAATTATATCACTTAATGGGTAGTGCATGGCAAGTCATATGATTAGTCATAGGTTTGCTGCTTAATGTCTGCTATAGAAGTGTCTAAATGGTAAGCATGTTAATACTGTAACAGCGAAATGACAGAGGGGTCAAAGGGATATTGTGTTATGAAACATGAGCGTAGCACAGTGTCTCAGCTAAACTGAGTGACCTTGCCTTTCATTGAAGTCTGCCACTGTTGCCTCAAAGACACTCTGCCGATGGATATTACACAAACCTTTGACATTAAGGTGTTAATCACGTGTGGCAGATTGCACAGGATACACGTATTTCATGTGTACTGTGTTTTTTTCCACCCTAAATTGTTGCTTTTTTAAATGCAGATGTAAAAAAGAGAGGACTGTAGTGAGTTTGATTACATTTTGTTGTTTATGTCCTATTTCTTAAACAGGTGTCCACTGTATTAGTTTAAGCATGTATTGTCTTGTAAACCCCTCATAGAAAAAAAAAGTGTTTGTGATAACATTTATTATATATGTATCCTTTTGTCAGTTGGAGGCATCTACACAGTGATCCAGACAAAGGCTCGCTTGACCTGTGAAGAATGGGGAGAGAACTACTTTCTAGTTGGGCCGTATATGGAGTCCAATGTCAGGACGCAGGTTGAGCTGATAGAGCCCACCAATGCAGCCCTCAGGAGAACCATTGACAAGATGAACAACAGTGGCTGCAAGGTACACACACCTGAATAAACACAAACACACATTCTCTGGATAGCTCACTCTTTTCCTTGTTTTAAGAATTCCAGAATAATGTTGAATTCTGACCTCTGTTTCTCTCACATTATGAGAGACTGTATAAGACTCCAGTCTCAGTGAAATCCTAAACCCCCATTTTGAGGCGTGTGCGCGCCACCTCTCTGGTATGCGCGTGTAAAGGTTAAAAGCTATATCTATGTCTCACTAGCAGAACACAGTCTATTTTGGTTCTTTGACTAAATTCCCCTGAGTGTGTGTGTGTCTGTGTGTGTGTTCTCATATAAACATATTGATGGCTCGGGTAGAAGTAACTTGAATAGGAAAGTTCTGGGTTCCCTATCAGCAGATAACTTCCACTTCTTGTTTGCTTCCTTTTGTTCTAAAATAAAATGCTGAAGGTCCAGTCAAAAATTGCAGCAATATGGGTCATGTATTCTACATATCAGTATCTGTTTTTTCAGTTCTTATTTTTCTTATAATGTCTATACCAACATTTTAGATATAAATTTGTATATGTTTAATAAGAAAAATGGCGTGTATATCTCACAAAACTAGTGTGATGGTGTAACCAAATAATATAACGCTCCCATTAGCAGCATATAAATATAAATGGGCCAGTATTTATGCACTCAGTCACAATGTGTTACCACAGAATGTGACATTTACTAAATACCAATTGCAGTTTTTCTGACTGCTCCCAAAGGGAGAAGTTAATGATCTTCAGAGATAGTAAAGTTACGTATGTGACTGGAGCCCAGTGCAGGTTCAACCGCACAGTTTCACTGTTCAGAAATAAAAAGGGACATGGTATTGTATTATAACTATCATAGAGACTGCATCGTGTTGAAAGTTAGTTTTAGCTAGTCAGTCTTTTGGCCTTTTGTTAGACAAAACAGCTGCACAGCTAACATGAATCCAAACGAGTTAGTGTGAATGTGTCAGCAATCACACAACAGTTCTTCTTAAGTTTCTTTTTCTTTTTCTTTTTATTGCCAATATAAGTGCCACTTTTCCTCAGAGCTCGTGCCTAATTTCAAAACGTCCGTTATAATCCGCAGTTGGGCGGTTGTATAAAACTTCGGTTGATCACTGGCCAAGTACAGTGACTTGCAAAAGTATGCGGCCCCCTTGAACTTTTCCACATTTTGTCACATTACAGCCACAAACATGAATCTATTTTATTGGAATTCCACGTGA
>JBBPDB010000028.1:6041706-6052852 GCA_037974465.1 Brachypetersius altus | reverse complement strand
TGTGTGTGTGAATGAAATGCCTCTGATGAGCAAGCCAGGAGTAACGGCGACAGTGGCAAGGAAAAACTCCCTAAGATTATGGGTGATGTGTTAAAATGAGTTTAAAATGAAATTAAAGTGTTCTGAGAGCATATTTGGGGGCAAATTTAGGGTTTACACTATAAAAATAGTCATTTTAGGCATTTTTTTTTATTTTTACCAAAGCGCAACAATACAGTTTTTCACTATACACGGGTGCTCTTGGAACGTAACACCTGCAAAAAGCAGGGGATTACTGTATAGTGTACCTTAAGGTTTGTCACCCTATAATTACAATATTGTGTGTAGAAGCTGTAAGGGCTTTGCATAACTGTGCTGTGCAGAGCAGAATGCGCTGTCATGTGGAACTCCCAACTTCTGCAGCAGTATCAGTATGAAGAGCTGATAACAGCCTCTAATGAGGTGGAAATGAGAGGCCATTAACCCTGAAAAACATTTACCAAAATGCCCCTCTCCATCTCGCCATCTTGCTGTCTACTAAATGTGTCTAGATTTTTCCCGTTCTCTTCAAAACTGCTGTGCTTTTACTAAGTCTGCCCTTTTTTTTTCTTACTGTTCCTGCAGTGTTTGTGTTTCTGTGTAGAAACAGGATACTGGATGATGGAGTGACGAAGGTTTTGAGAAATGGTAGATTGCATCTGTGTCTGACTCTCAATGGGTTGAAAAGGAGAAAAACCCACTTCCTGCGTTAACTTCTGCTGAAGATCAGCTGTGCGTCAGATAGCAGCTCGATACCGCAGACACAATGAGTGTCTTGTGTCTTTACCTTATAAGGAAGGTGTCACATTCTCAGTGGTGTACTGACTGTAAGCTGATTGTCATGGCTGATGGGTGGTACTTAGCTTGTCTAGTCCTTATCATTATACTCTGTTTTGTTCTTTTTCTGTTAATTTCTCCCCTCTCCCACATTCATTCTCCATTATTCTCATTCTCTGTATTTATCTCTTTCTCTATCTCTCTCTATTTGCATTCCAGGGACATTAATATTAACAGAAGGTCTGAAAGTTCCTTGAGTCTGTTTAATGTGTGGATGAAGGAAGGGACTGTTTAAGTGGGATGTTCTTTTGTCTCTTTTTCCCTCTCCCTTTCTCTCCCTGAGATTTGTGTGGGCCCATTTCACAGTAAAACCAGAACGAGAGACTGAAAGAGGGAGAGCATGAGCCGGAGATACAGAGAAATAATTTTCCATTTCCTGTGGGTTTTCTCGCAAGTCTTCTAAAAGCAGCTCAGCAGCAGCAAACACACACAGACACAAACATATGAGCCTGCAGCCACAACCACATCCTCAGCGCAGCTGAGTGCAGAGAAAAGTGGCACACTTCTTATCTTAACCATTTAAAATTTAAAGGCAGCATACTGCAGCACAGAAAATGCCCCATATGAAAGTTTTACAAGAATCCACATACATATCAGGACACGGCTGGGTCAGTTCTTGGTACTCGGCTGCCCTTTTGTTGGTAAAGAATCTGTCTGATTTGAGGTTTCTAGTCTTTGAACTGACCGTTATCGCTGAGCTCCTCTCACCTTTTTTCTGTTGATGACCAATATGTTATTCATTCCTGTCTAATTAAAAACCGCAAGTTCCCCCATCACTCCCCGTCTCCTCCTATCCCTCGGTCTTACTCACTTTGAACTTCTTAATCTTAGCCTGGCATTAGTTGATCCCACACTGCTTATGTAACTTTTTCACTACCACAACTTTATCTAAGTCACATGCTTCTCCTTTTCATCTCTCTTGTTTTTCTCTCTTGCCAGCTGCAGAATGATATACTTTAGGGCCTTTCAGCTGTTATAGATATGCTAATACAGGCCAGTGTCTCCCTTTGCTTGACATCTGGCACAAATCGAGTGAAAAGGAAGTCAACGTTTGAGGAGTTTGTAGAAAGCTGTTCTTTTTCCAGAACTGTGTAGTCTGGAAGACACTCTTCATAGTCAAAAAGTAATATTCCTGGCTAAGGATCCTTTGATGTGTCCTGGAATGTCTTTAAATGGTCAGTCATGGTTTCCCTTTAATTGTCTGTAATTGCAGTATCCTTTGTGTTGACTACTTGGAGCATTATAAAGCTACTACAGTTTCAGTCAGAGTCATTTGGCTCCAGCCTCAGACAGGGCCCCCATTTTTTTTTTGTTGCTTTTATTGTTTTTGGGGGTTTTTTTAAGGAAAAGGCAAAGTACTCATGATCAGCAGAAGGAAAATGAGGAGAGCTGTAAACTAAAGAAATGCAGCTTCTGGTTCCAGGGTTTCTAGTATATTACATGATATCCTTGTCTCTTCTGTTCTTTCAGCTCTGTGTACCCAAGCGATAGCCAGTGGTAGTGAGGTAATGAAGTAAGCATGAAAATTCAATTCAGTGCACTGCAGTGATTCACTGCGAATCTGGTTTCTTTAACAAGGCTGTCAGTGAAAGCCGTAACTCAGACCTGCTCCACAAAAAAAACGCAATGTGGATGTTTTAAATTTGCTCTGTCTCTCACATACAAACACACAAGGTAAATAAAGCAGCAGCCATGAGAAGCCATGTTTTTTTTTCTTTTTTTTAAACTGCAGTTACGCACACGTGCGTGTGTGTGTATGTATGTATGATCACAGACAGTTTTAAGTAGTAGACCACAGTAGACCATGGCTATGGTTAAGATCCCATGAACATTAAAATGCGGTTTTAGTGTAGCCATCAGTTACAAATTTAAATGTTGTCGCTGCTGTTGTGTTCTTTGAGCTGCTCAGCCAGTTATAATTCCAGAACTATCTTTTTTTTTTTTATTATTATTACATGGATGTGTATTATAGAATGTGTATTTTGAGCTTTGTTTCTGAATGATTTCAGATCTAGTAGTATCGGCCCCTGCCATTTTCTCCAGACAGGAACTTGAGCTCCTGGTTCAACTGAAAGGTGATGGCTGCGCTGATAAGTCATAGTCAGTACCCCAATTATTTACACAGCTGGAGCTGGAATTATGTAACAATTACAATGTACACGCAGGTCTAAAACCCCCTGCACATGGCTCTCATTGCGCTTCCTTTCATCGCCTAAAAGCACATCTAGCGGCAAATCCCTGTGGTCACGGTAACCTAAGCCAAACTTACGCAAGACGTAGACTTGACCTGCCCCGTCCATCACCCCCCGAGGTGTCCTGTGATGTAGTAATTAGACGTCTTGTTAAGCAGGTGAGGCTGACGAGACTGCAGGGGGAATCTGATGGTGTGGGTGTAGCTGGCCACAGTGAGGTGTTTCACATAGTCTTTTTTTTATTATTATTATTATACATTTTTTGTATGAAATGCTATTATCTTCAGTCTTCAGAATGAGAATTATGAATGCGTGCTGTAACTTTTTTTTTTTTTAAGGGTGGTTTTAACAGCACATTCTACTTTACAAATACAAGACAACATGACTAATTTGATTTGACCTCCTACAACAACCATGACAATAAAACCCTAGGCAACCGGCGTGGGTTTATTGCATTTTGCTGTATCGAGGGTAGGATTACTGATGATTCATGTATGACCATAGTTCTGGAAACCTCCTTCGGTTATCACCATAGGGCAATGACCTGTAGGTCCTGCCCTCTTATTCTAGAACCCATAAATCTGGGGTAATTAAAGCCTGGGGTAGGGTGTATTGATTTATTGTGATTTCTGTGGCGCCTGTCATGGGGTCACTTTTTTATATTTTTACATTTTCTTTGCTGGGTCAAAGCGCTGAGAAAGTGTTATATAATTTTGAGTGTGTGTGTTCTTGGCAGTCTCAGTACTTTAATGTTCTTCACAGTCTGTCCTGGAAGCTTCGTACATTTGTAATGGCTAAAGGCCAAGGAGGGTGAACATAACTGTTTTTTTTTTTTTTGTTTTTTTTTTTACCAATTGTGAATCCCCCTCCATTCATGCTGATTAATGTTATGAGGAGAAGAGTAATTCTAGGAACCTCAACATAGTTCAAACCAAAAATTAATTTGGTACTTAAATGTCTGGAAAAATTTTTTTGTATTAATCTGTCTGTATATCTTTTTTTCACACTTTCAGTGCTGCTGGAGGTGAGATTTTCAACCAGTGTGTTGCTGATAACGACGAAGCCTTCACAGAGAAAGATGTGATCCGATTGGCTCAACAGATTCTAACGGGCGTGGCTTTCCTTCACCGGAACAGTGTTGTCCACTTGGACCTAAAGGTGGGCTTGTTTACAAATGCACCCTTGTGCCCCTGTCAAAGTCTACAGTTACTAATGGGATTAATAAATGACTCCAGAAAGTTCTTCTGCACGGAATTTCACACAGAGAGAGAAAACAGGTTACATAACAAACAGAAGCTGCAGATGGGAAGTCTGTTATTTGTTTTCTGGGGCTAGTAAATCTTCGCTGTTGTCATTCAGGCGTGTGTGTATGGAAAACAAAAGACGAGTTATTCTAGGCCTAAAATACTTGTGGCAGTAGTCATGACAATAATAATTCATCTGACATTCTCTTTATATTTTGCTACATAATGTTTACTATTAAACATTTTAAATCTTTTTTTTTAAGTATCCTAGACTATTTTAAATCTCTTAAAAGATGAACATAAAAAAACGATATATTACTTGATATAAAACATAATGACAGTCACAGCTGTAGTTTTTAAGTCAGGGAACTGAATTTTGTTCTGTCCCAAGCAGTCTTGGTGACAAGTGGTTAATTACAGCTGTATGTATTTGAGATCTTGATTTATGGTTGGGATTTTTAGCCTGCCTTCCATAGACTTGCCTTATCAGATCAGAATGACCGTGTCGACAAGCTGTGGACATTAAGTGATGGATAGTGGATGTAAAGTGAAAGAGAGGCTTGTGGAAAGAGGGACAGGGATTTATTAAGATGCTGGAAAACCTAGCAGGGGAAAAGTCGTGCCTTATCCAAGTCATGCATCAGCTGTCTTAAGTTGCACAGACGGTGCTGCCAAACCACAGATCACTGGTTAACGCACAAGTTAAAGTACAAATTAAAATGACCCAGGAATGTTGCTTCACTAGACTGCGTGTGTTGCACTCTCGGAAAAGAGCCCTTTAATTGACCGTCACCAGCATCTTTCTTGTCAACGTGTGGTGTGCAAGAGTTCAAAAAGCAAGGGTGTGTGTGAGAGAGAGTGGGATTATGTAGGAATGTTCTGTTGCGTGCCGTGACTGTCCTACAAATAGTATAAGATCATAAATCATGGTGATGGGTTTATCAGTAGGAGTGGCTCTACATTGTGTAACACATGTACAACTCACATCCTTTGCATGGCCAATTAAACCCTACATGATTGGGTGCCGTTTTGAGCTCAAAGAACACCTTTTCCTTGGAACACCTATAACTGCACCTATAACCACGATCCATCATGCACTCAACCTGAAATAATTTGCTGCTGAAAGCTATTTCTCTTGAAATAATTGCACAAAGGAGTATATTGTGTGTTAAAACATGAAGAGTGCAGTGGAAGATTGTACCTTTGTATAGATATAACAAAATTCATAACCACAGACACTGGATTTATTGGGACTGTTTTTAACGTTAACAAAGTGGATCTGTCTGTTATAACATTTCTGCTTTGTGTCATGCAGCCTCAGAACATTTTGCTGACCAGTGCCCAGCCGCTGGGGGATATCAGGATCGTAGATTTTGGCCTGTCACGGCGCGTAGACAGCACATCGGAAGTCCGAGAGATTCTGGGCACACCGGAGTATGTGGGTGAGTCAGATGTAACAGCAGAACAATTTACTGCGGAAGTGCATGTTGGTGAAAGACTTTAAAACATGTAACTGTATTTGGACAATGTAGATGCATTGTGGATAATTTTATTGACGAAATAGTGCATCATGATGTCTGGCTCATTTACCTTCGAGCCATGTGGCTATGCACCAGTCTGAGATGCACATGAATTTGGGACCTGGTCAATTTATTTAGCCAAATGAAGTCTGATAGAGTTTAATGTTTGCACTGACAATGTTACTGTGTTACAATTAGGAATTAACAGCCTGATTCCCTTTACCCACAGCTCCTGAGGTTCTGAGCTATGAACCCATCACCACATCTACAGACATGTGGTAAGTAAGAGTTCAAAAAGCAAGGGTGTGTTTACATGCATTAGTTGCATGGCATACTTACTTTATTAGAACTTTGAGATCAATAAAATGTAGAAAACTTGTGTGCCGTTCCCATCCTATTAATATTATCAGATTAAAACAATCAGTATCATATGTAAAGCCCTCTTTACAGCCCTCAGGCTCACCCAGTCTTCATTAAAGGCTGTCCACCAGAATGACTGTGATAGGTTTCACAGAAAATGTGTTATTGTGTTATGTCCTTTTTATTGATTATTTTATATCCTGCAGGAGCATTGGTGTGTTGACGTATGTGATGTTGACGGGCGAGTCTCCTTTCCTGGGTGAGGACAAACAAGAAACCTTCCTCAATGTCTCCCAAGTCAATGTGGACTACTCCCAAGATGTTTTCCATGGTATCTCTGCCCTCGCTGTGGACTTTATCCAATCTCTGCTCCACAAAAGCCCAAGGTAAGGCAAAAGGTAGTGGCTAGCACTTTCAGAGTTAGGCTGTTGGAGAACTCTTGATTTTCATAATACCTCCACTTTGGAAATCAAAACCGATCAGAACCCAAAAGAGCCAGATGTCCTCAGGTTATTTTCCGGACACACCTTTTCAGAAGTAGTTATTTAACTTTAAAATTTGAAGCGCTAATGGTCTAAAGTTCTTGGGAAATGGCGGATTTATCTATTTCTTCATCTTGAAGATATAAATCTAGCTGTATCTAAACTAAAGAAAATTAGTCTTTTTCTGCTCCAGTTGCATTTAAGTGAGCTTACATAACCTGACTGATGAAGCGACTGGACTTGGCTTTGCTCCTCTCAATGAAAAAATAAACACGGCGTTCTAATCTTGGGTCTTAATCTCATTAAAATGCAATGGCCTCTTGGTTTCCAGTGTACAGTTAGGTGACCCCACTCTCCTGCTGTTTTCCCACATTACTTCAACTCCCTGCTGACGCTGAAGCACAGCAGTGGCCGTTTTGGCTCAGCCGGTGTGACTAATGGCGGCCCAGATCCGTCACCATTGCAGCACAATGAGAAACGATGGCAGCCTTTGCCTCTGATCCAGCATCATAATCTGCACTTACTAAAACTTTATAGCCACAGATCATCGACAGTATGAAAGGCGGAGAGGAAAAATGAGAGAGGTTAAAACTATGTGGAAAAATTCTTCTGTGTGCAAGTAATCCTGAAGAGAAGGGAAAAACCTGGGGAGAAGGAAAGGGAGAGAAGTTTGAGGACTGAGGTTTCGTGGAACTGCTGGAAAAAACGGGAATCCGTGGTCGCTGCAGTGTTGACCTGAAATTTTAGACCACAACTATGAAGTGCTTCACCACAGATTTGGTTTCATCTGTATTAACTGAAATTGACCTGAAGTGGGGCTGCATAGTGTCTTGTTTGGTAGTCAGTTTTGCAGTGTTTGCCTCAATGTGCACATATTGATACCCTTATCTCAGAAGCAACAAGCATATTAGCATACAATGAATGTATTGGCCTCTATCCAATCACTGAATTCTTTTCAGTGTTCTGTGAACACAGATATCCTGGATAAAGAAAGGAAGTCACATTATATAATGTGAGGCAGTTTTAAACCATGTCACATCCTTTTAGATTATTGCAAGACAATTTTTCCATTATAGTATGCAGCAATAAAAACGTAATATTTTGTCTGTATTGTACAGCCCAAACGTAAAGAAATCTTACTTGAGGTGCTAATGCTGGCAAAATGTTTTTATCTTTTTTTTTAGAAAACGGGCAACAGCAGAAGATTGTTTGAACCACCCCTGGTTAAATACCACACACACTCACCCCCATGTTGCTCCCACATCACTTGAGGAGCAGGAGGCCAGCCAATCAGAATCAGAGCCGGAGAGTCCTGCACCTTCCCCAGAAATGGTCGTCATTCCGGTGTATCCCACGTGTCCCGGGCAAGGGGACCTGAAGACAGGCCGGGATACCTTCAGTTTCTCAGAGCCATTCCCTACCCGCCCTGAAATACAGCAGGAGCTCATCTGCTAAGAGTGACGGGCGTGGCCATGAATTGCCATGAATCGCCGGGGGGCTGAGTCCATTCCTCCGCTGATGAAGTTCTTCACTGTCCCACACTCCAAACCTGCCTGCACTGGTGTGAGCTGGTTTGTATTTGACAGCGATGATCCACTCCGGTGTTTTGGCCCCCAACTGTATGCTTGTGTGTGCGCTGTGAGTGTGTAAGGGTTGACTTTCCCTCGTCATTAGAGATTTTATGCACTTGTGTCTGCATCAGGAGGCGAGTGCATGAGCAAGCTCTTAACAAGCCCTTAACAAAATATTTGTAAGTTATTAATAAAGTTGTTTTAATTATGGGTTGTAGCTTTAGTCTAATTTCTGCAAAAAAGAGCTTTATTTATGGTTTCTCCCCTGCATTTGTGCACCACACGCACACTGTCCGGTCAGTATAAATAGGAGTTTCTGTGGGAGCTCATCGTTGGTCTGCAGGGCTGAAGGTCAGACAGAGCTGAACTGTGGCTAATCCTTATCTGGAGATGATCTGAACTTTGAACACAATGAATGTCGATGAGGTCAAGGACAACAAGGACACTTTTTAAAAAGAGTGCCGTGATCTGATTGGCTTACTGACGCATGTATTGATGGTCATGACTGAGGTGTATGTGTATCTGTCTGGGCTCAGAGGTGTTTCTTCTTTGCCTTTTTCCTCCGCAGCGGACCTGTTTGGACTTGCATCGGGTTCTTCATAGTGTTGAATAGTATCAATGAATGTTCTGAGGAAGCGACTTTAAAAGTTTAGGTTTTTTTTTTTTTTTTGTTCGAGCACTTTTATTTAAAAAAAATTTAAAAGAAAAAATGTTTAACCTCGTAACAAGTGCAAGGAAGCGGCAAAGTGCCAAAGACTTGTTAACATGGTTTGAAAAAAAGCACAGTGTAGTAGAGTTAGATGTTCACACACCCGCACTCCACTACTGTAACCTCTTTGTCACTGTTCTCCACCAAGTGCCATCAGCACCATGTTTCTGTTCCGTACTTGCTAAATATGTTTTGCTTTTGTTGCACAGATCTTCATGTATCATACTCCTGTTTTAGGGGCCTTTTTTCTTTTATCTGAATTGTTTTTGTGTGTGTACTTCATGCTCTTTCAGGGCCTCAAATAGGTTTGGCCGGGGGCACAGAGTGGCCACCTCACAAGCATTTTGTAGACCACCGTGCCAATGATGCAATGGGGCCCTTTGAATCTAAATTCTGCTTACTGGCATTGGCATGACTCAACAATCTTATCTTGGGCTAATTCAGAACGTGCTCTGGGAGTTGGGGAATTATGGGAGAAAACAATTTCAGAAGGAGTGTATATTAAAAAAAATGTAAATGTCTGGTTTTAAAAGTGAACATTGTGTAAAGTATTTTTCTATTTTCGTTGTATTTGAAGATGTAAGAAAATATAAAGATTGTGTTTATTTAGAATTTTATACTTGTTTCCTCTGTGCTTAAGGCAAATTTGCACTTGTGTCCAAATGAACCGTCACTTGATGAGTTCAGTATAATTGGCATTGCTGGCAAAGTATTGAAGAACAATAATAAACATGAGTTTTTTTTGTATTAATGTGTTTGTTCATTTTATTTGGGTTTTTGAATCCAGGGAGCAAGTCGTAATGTCTTTTCACGAGGTTCTCTCGGTATAACGTGACACAGTGGGTCTGAATTTACACAGGAGCCAATTCGTCACGTTTTATCGTTTGGTGTGAAAGTTTTAAAGGGGCTTAGTAGAGGTTTAGAAGTGGCTTTTTGCAATCTGATTAGCTAAACATGGGCACAACACAGGAAATTCCAGCCTCTGAGAGCTGTGTTCTGCATACTTCAACACAGACTCATTTTAGAGATGAATACTCACAGCATCTCTCTCATTCCTCTCTCTATTCTTACCCATAAACTGAAATTAAACAGTAGAAATGTGGCCAATAGTTCTTGTGTTATTGTGCCTTTCCTGCGAAGTTCGGCTCCTTTCCAATATACACACTCAAACACACATGCGGGCCTCAGGAGTTTCCGTTTCCCCGGGGAATAAAAGGAACGTCCTGCTGTTTTCCAGCCTGGAATGTGAAAGTTCTAATGTTTGTTCTCTCTCTTGCTCTCTCCTGCTTTCATGTAAACAAATGTTTGAATACAAAATTGATAGGGGTTCAGACACTACTAAAATATTTATATATATTGAAATAAACATGCGCTGATCAGTCATTAAAACCACTGACAGATGAAGTGACTTGACAGGTGAAATGAGATAACCAGTGTTAGAGTTGGGATATATTAGGCAGCAAATGAACAGTCAGTTCTTGAAGTTGATGTGTTGGAAGCAGAAAAAATGGGCAATCATAAGGAACTGAGTGACTTATTAGGGCTATATAGGGACAGCCGGGTCAGAGCATCTCCAAACGGCAGGTCCTAGGGATATGCCCAGTTAGAAGTAAGTGCACTATCCAAAAATAGTGCAAAGGACTACCAGTGAACTGGCAATATGGTCATGGGCCCCCAGCGACCAAAGTCTAGCCTGTCTGTTCCAGTCCCACTGCAGACCACATACACCCTTCGATATTCCATAATGGTAGTGGCATTTTTTCAGTAGGATAATGTGTCCTGCTACACTGCAAACATTGCTCAAGAATGGTTAATGAACATGATGAAGGGCTCAAGATGTGCTGGACAAACTAGTTTGATCCATGGAGGCCCTGGTTTGAAACTTACAGGACTTAATGGATCTGCGACTAAGGTTTTGGTGCATAATACTACAGCACACCTTCATGCCTTGAGCTGTTTTGGCATGGGGGGCCTACATGATATCAGGCAGTCGGTTCTGATGTTATGGTGTACAAATAAATGCTAAAAAGACACTACTCACAATAAGTTAGGGATGTTATTTACATGAGTGCTTGTCCTATTTGCTCTGAATTTGAATGAGTTCACTTTGATATTACTAATAATGTATGAGAAGATACACCATTTTCATTAGTTTAATATTTATTACCCCAAAAATTTAGACAATAACAGGGACAGCCCCAAATAACAAAAAT
>JBBPDB010000028.1:6002793-6017206 GCA_037974465.1 Brachypetersius altus | reverse complement strand
GTAATGTCTGTATGTATGTGCGATTAAATGCGATTAATTAGATTAATTAATCGCCACACCATGTAATTAATTAGATTAAAATTTTTAATTGCTTGACAACACTATTTTAAATATAAATGTTTTATTGGGTTTGATCAAAAGTTAGCACACTGTACTGTCTTGTTTTATACAGTCTGTTTCTAATCTTGCTTTAAAGCCTCTTGTTGTGAAATTATGACTTTGGCTCTGAGCAGATCTTTTTTTTTTTTTTGCTCTCCAGGAGAAAAGTGGCTCCACTGTGCCCTCCATCCTGAACAGGATGCAGACCAAACAGACCCCACCCACCTACAACAAGACCAACAAGTTCACCTCTGGCTTTCAGAACATTGTGGATGCATATGGCATTGGCAACTATCGAGAAATCAACCCAGGTAACCTTTAGAGATGCAAGGATGTATATACTATAAAAAGTTTCTGAAGACAGATTCAAACAGGGATAAAATCACATTCCACAACTTCACATGCAAAACAAATCCTGTTCAAACAGTGTGATGAGCTCATGTTTAAATGTTCTGCAAGCCTTATCATGACTCATTGTGTTGGTCCATGTTCAGCTCCCTACACCATCATCACATTCCCCTTCCTGTTTGCTGTCATGTTTGGGGATCTGGGTCATGGCATTCTCATGACCTGCGCTGCCCTTTACCTCGTGCTGCGAGAGAGTCGCCTTATCGCCCAGAAAAATGAAAATGAGGTATCCACCAGCCCTCCACCCATCCTTCCATCTTCTCATACACCAACCTATACATTCACCTGTACATCCATACATCTATCCATCTATTCTTGCATCCGTTTCACACTTTCCCTTATCTTAAAAAAGAAACAATGATTAGTATTCTAGGACCCAGTGTGTACCCTGCCAGTTTTCAATTCATAGTTTTCTATTTTGTTATTAACTTATTATATGGTAAGATTTATATTTTAAGCCTGTGATAATGAATTGTATCTACAACTGGGATTTTTTTAAAGATTTTATTTTTTGGTTGTTTGGTTGTTTTTCACAAATGAAAATAATCAAGAAAGGAAAAACCCAAGAAGAAGCCTTTTGTCCTTCTCTCTGCCTGTTCTCTCTAACTTTCTCACTCTTACTCTCACACACTCATGCTCACACTGTGTCTCTCTCCCTCCCTCTCTTTCTCTCTCTCCCTCCCTCTCTCTCTTTCTCTCTCTCCCTCCCTCTGTCTCTCTCTCTCTCTCTCTCTCTCTCTCTCTCTCTCAGATGTTTAGCATGGTGTTTGCAGGGCGTTATATTATCCTGCTGATGGGAATCTTTTCCATCTACACTGGGATTATCTATAACGACTGCTTTTCAAAGTCACTGAACGTCTTCGGCTCGGGTTGGAGTGTTCGACCAATGTTCACAGACCGAAGTGGCAATTGGACGTGAGTCCCTATGCTTGTCTTAGATATAATATTTGAGGTAATATTATAAATCACTGCTCATTTGCTTCCCAAGACTGCTAAGCACCACTGTGGTACCCTGAGCAAGGTACCGTCCCCACACACTGCTCACTTGGTCACTTTCACTTAAATGATTTCAGATAAAATGATAGTGATTCTAACCCAAATAAAAATTAAAGAAATAATATTTTACTCATTATGCCTGAATTCATGGTTTAAGGTTAAGCTAAATGTTGAGGTTAAAATATTTTGGCAGAGATAATTGGATGAAAGTATATTTAATAGAGGTTTAAACAATTATGACTGCACACAAAATTATGAGCCTTTCAGGGATTCCAATTTTAAATGGATAAACAGGAAATCTAAACAATTTAATATGTAACTAATATATTTTAAAAATACTGCTTATGCTAAAAAAAAAAAAAAAGGGTCTGTTAATCAGACTCTTTCTTACTGTAAGAAAAGCTGCTAGGAGAATGAAAACTGTCATGCTTTTTTATTGGTATTACTTTGTCGGCTTTAGTTTAATCTTAGTTTTTGTCACTGTGTAAATCTGACGACTGAGTGATTGTGTCGTTTATGACTAAGCAGATTGTTATTCTCTCACTGCAGGTTTCAGACTCTTGAAGGCAACAGGGTGCTGCAGCTGGACCCTGCTGTCCAGGGGGTTTTTAATGGACCGTACCCCATTGGCATTGATCCAGTAAGAACTGGCTGTTTCTTTTCTCCGTATTGGACTTTAATTTTCTTTTCCATACCCCAGTGATTCTTTTTTTGCTCCTTGTAAAAAAAAAAAACCTTAATCCTTTTACAGATCTGGAACTTGGCAACAAACAAGCTGAGCTTTTTGAACTCCTTTAAAATGAAGATGTCTGTAATCTTGGGAGTTACTCACATGCTCTTTGGCGTTATTCTAAGTCTGTTCAACCACATGTAAGTTAATGTTCCTTCTCTCCACCTTGCTTAAAAGTCTGCTAAAACTGAAAACTACCCACACTGCCATCACGCAAATTTACTGTGTTTGAAAGTTGTTCTGTAATAAATGTAGCACAGGACCAGTTGGTTGAGTCAGTTTGCTTTAATTTTGCTTGTTTGCTTGAACTCCTGTGCACATGTGCAGCTACTTTGGGAAGACTCTGAACATCTGGCTGGGTTTCATCCCTGAGATCATCTTTATGAGCAGCCTGTTTGGTTACCTGGTGATACTCGTCTTCTACAAATGGACTGCCTATACTGCCAAGATTTCCAGAGATGCTCCTAGCCTTCTCATCGCTTTTATTAACATGTTCCTCTTCAACTACAATGATCCAACCAATAAACCACTATACAGAGGACAGGTGTGTAAAATGTTTAATACTGTACTAGCGCATGTATCACACCAATCAGCAATCATATAAAACCACCTGCCTAATATTGTGTTGGTGCCCCTCATGCCTCCAAAACAACTCCGCTGTGCTGTGGTATCTGGCACTAAGATGTTAGAAGCAGATCTTTGAGGTCCTATAAGTTGCAAGGATGAGACATGTATAGGTTCATGGATCAGACATGTTTGTCCAGCTTATTTTACAAATGCTTGAATGGATTGAGAACTGAGGAATTTTTCCAAGATTCTTGAACTTTGTCATGTTCCTTAAACCACGCCTGAACAACCTTTGCAGAGTAGCGGGGCACTGAAAGAGGCCACTGCCGTTAGGAAATATCATTGTCAGGATGGGGTTTACATGGTCTGCAAAAATGTTTAGGTAGATGCTACATGTCAAGCACATCATGCTGGCTTGCAGTTAGGCAGTGTGTGTGCACCCGGCTGTCCTCGAACGAAACATGATTAATCAAACATTTCCCCCCATTTCTCCGCGGTCCAGATGAGAGGGGTTAGCATGGGCACTCCAAAAGATCTGTGGCTACAAAGCCTCATTTACAGCTCTGTGTGTTCTGTCACCTTTCTGTCACAGTCAGCATGAACGTTTCAGCATACAGGCTGACATTCACTTCCCATTAACCTTGTCACCAGTTCATCGGCAGTCCTTCCTTGGACCATTTTTGATGGGCACTAATCACTGCATAACCAGTATCATCCCAAAAGACCCAGTCATCTTACATAACAATTTGCCCCTTGTGAAAGTCGCTCAGAGCCATTCACTTGCATATTGTCCTGTTTCTAACGCATCTACTCAAAAACAGATTATTCATTGCTATCTAATATATCCTGCCCCCTGACTGGTGCTATTGAAGCAAAATAATGTTACCTTCACCTGGCAGGCTTTTGATATATTATCTGATAGGTGTATGTACCTGTGTATATGTGCCAGTTGTAATAGTTGTAGTATAAAATAAATAATTTAGCTTTTTCACTAAAACAAGGAAATAAATTGTGCTTTTAAATGAGATTATATTTCTAATGCCTTTCTCTCTTTTTCTTCAGATGGTCATTCAGTCCCTGCTGGTGGTCATTGCTCTTGCCTGTGTGCCTTGCATGCTTGTAGTAAAGACAATGGTTCTGCGTAGACAATACCTGTGGAAGAAGCACCTTGTAAGGGCTTATTCACAATTTAATATCTGCATCACACATTCATTTGACATTTTTACTTCTAGTCATGAGGTCATTCAGTAATTTTAGTATTTTCAACCTGTAAATAAATGTCACTTTCTGCTGTCTTCTCTCTTTACAGGGCACACATAACTTTGGGGGGATTAGAGTGGGGAATGGTCCAACAGAGGACGAAGCTGAGATCATTCAGCATGACCAACTTTCACAGCAGACAGAGGATGAGCCAGAGGTGAGAACAACACTTGTTGTGTGTTGCTGTTTTTATGAATGATGCATACCCATTTTTTTCAGTTAAGCTATGCTGCCTGTCCTCTGGGCCAGAAAACTTCTATGTTGCCATTTCTAATTTATTGTGAAAAATCAATTTTAATACAGTGAGGATACTTGGAGCCACCTATTTAGGCCCTATATAGAGCCAATATTTATAGAAACGTTATACTAATTTATGCAGGTTTTTCCAAGTACAAAGTCTGAGCTGTCTCTGAATGTGAATGAGTGAAAACTTTTAACGTGTCAACACAAATATAATATATTATAATGATATTATTATATTCTTGCATTATGGGAGGTCAGTGTAAACTGTACAGTACGGATATGGGTTGACCTTTACATTTTCTTTAAGGGTAATGTATTAAGTTTGGGAATTTATCGGGCTTTTTTTTAAACTACATCACATATTAGTGGTTTTTCACTATACGCAGGTGCTCTTGGAACGTAACCCCCGCAGGTTTTACTGTATATATAATTGTATCCTTGAAAGATTATGAATATCATCTGTTATTCTTAATTGAAGTTATTTTTAATTGTTTGCTACTCAAAATAAAAAAATATTTTTGTTAGTTGTGAGACTTGCACTAGTTAGCAAATGAAATCATAAACATTGATTTCCAGTAATACTTGATCACTGGGTTCACCAACGTAATCCGTGTATTCGGTGATGTCCCTATAGTCAGCAGTGGGGTAGGTGGTGGACATTCCAGTCAGTGAGTCACTAAGAGTGTGTCCTGCATACCAGCGCTGCTCTAAAATGGGTCAACCCCTTTTTAACCACCCACCACCACCCTGCCACTCCTGTGCCCCATGGCAACCAGCTTTACAAACAAAACAACACACCTTTGAGCTTAAAATCGTCATATTAACATTGATTTTAAATGTTCTGAATGGGAATAGCAGGTTTTAAAGCGTTTTCTGTTGTTGCCAACTTGCTTTGAGTCCTTACGGTTACTTTCCTTCGTTTGCTCTTTTTTGTTAATCTCTTAATGTTTGTGTGCTTTCTATGAAAGTACGACTATCATTTTCTCATCTCCCTCTCCTTGAGCTCTCTTACTAACCCTACTTTGACATTTTGTGTGTGTGTATGTGTCCAATTACTTTTCAAGCAGTCCGAAGAGGAAGTGGTAAGAAAGCCTTTTCTCTGCGTGTGTGAGATTTGAATTGTGTGTCAGGGCGACCATCTCCTCTGTCTCATACTCCTTCTCTTTGTGTGGGTGTGGGTGTGTGTTTTGGCTGTTGCTTCTCTAGCAGGCATTTACTGATCTCGCTGCTTAATCTTTCTAGGTGCCTCTGGTTAATTTGGGTTAAAGGGAAACTGTTTGAGTGACTCATTCCACAGTCCGGTGATCCAGTGTCCAGTGTGTTGCTCATTATAATGTGCCAAATCATGTGCCAAATTATAACAATCAATACTACTTCTTGACCCCTGGTGTAGATACCGTACCTGAATGTGATGTCATGTGGTGTTCTAATCATGTGTTAGCCATAAGGGGTTGCATAGACTAGTTGAATAAATCCTCCACTTAGTGCTATGGGCAAAAGACAGTAATTCAAGGGCAGTGCCTGAAGTACAATGGCGGAAAAACCATAGTGAACAAGCAGGAGGGGAGTCCAAAAATCAGCTATTAGCATTTAGCTTGATATACAGTCATTTATCAACCAGATAGTTACAGTTTAAATTTATTCTGAGAGATAAAATGCAGTTTGATTCAGTTTTCATCAGACAGTCTGTGTATTACTGTGGACAGGCTGAAGTACAACAAAAACTGCAGTGCACATCTAAAACACATTAGCTGCAGCCAGTCACCAGCATGCTACTAATAAAATACTACTTTGCCTTGACAACCAGATGTATTTTGGTTTTCGTTTTGTTTTGTAATGGTGAGTAGTTGACTAGTACAAGTTTAGTCATGCAACCCCTAGTTGACCGTTGGCTTCAGTATGATTAAGGGCATCAGTGAAGATGCAGAAAGAAAAAAAACGTTTGCTATCCTAATGTCTATCTGTCTTTTTCTTCCCCTTTTTATTTCTCTTTATTTTATTTCTCCCCTTCTCTGTTTCTTTTGTTTCTTTTTCTTTTTTCATTTTCTTTACATTTGGTTTCTTGCTTTTTTCTGTTTCTCTTTCAATTTTCTCTTCTCTCTTTCTCATATTATTTTTATTTCTTACTCTCTACATTTTTTTGTTTCCGGATTTCTATTTTTATTTATTTTCATTTCTTTCTCCCTTCATTTATCATTCTTTCTTTGTGTTTTTTATTTTTGTTCTCCCCGTCTTTCTGCTGTTTCTTTCTGTTTCTGTTTTTTTGTTTATTTCTCTTTCTTTTTATTGCTGTTTTGTTCTATCTTTACCTCTGTTTCCCTCTGTTTGTCCTTTTTCTGTCTCTCTGTAGTTTAATTTTGCGGATGTAGCTGTGCATCAGGCCATCCACACAATAGAATACTGCTTAGGCTGCATCTCAAACACTGCCTCCTACCTGCGGCTTTGGGCACTGAGCTTAGCTCATGCACGTGAGTAACGCACAAATGCTCTTTTTATGTGTTTTATTTATTTGCCTTTGTCTGATTAAAAATATGAGCATGAAACACAAGTAGCTCAAAACATCTCACAGTATACTTCCATGCGTTGTTCTGTCTTTTTCCACAGAGCTATCAGAGGTCTTATGGTCAATGGTCATGAAATTTGGTTTTTCGGCTAACATTGGTTTCTCCTTCGTTCTGTTTCTGGGTTTTGCCTTCTTTGCCACACTGACGGTCTGTATCCTCCTTATAATGGAGGGCCTGTCTGCCTTCCTGCATGCCCTTAGACTGCACTGGTAAGTCCTTACCCATGTCTACAAACGCTATCTCCGCCTTAGAAATTGTGTGAATAATACACTAAGCATTTGTTTATTTATATTCTGTATCTTTAAACAGTTGAACCGTAATCTAACTAACAAACTTTGTGTTTCTCTTTAGGGTTGAATTTCAGAACAAGTTCTACTCTGGTCAAGGCTTCAAGTTTATGCCGTTTACCTTCAACGGCATCCTTGAGGGAAAATTTGAGGACTAAATTAATGTCACTCAAGGTCTCCCACCAGTGTGCTTCAAACCGGCTAAGAACCAGTCAGATTAGTGGTATCAAAAATCTTTGCTTTCTATTTTCAGTGACCTTTGCAACAGGGGCATTGAACTTTATTCAATGCAACCATATTTATTCTTGCTGTTCCATGATTTTCAGTGCACAAAAAATGCATCAGTTAAAGATGATACATGTGACAGTCTTTCCTCAAAGCAGGAACAAAAATATCCAGTTGCATTCTGTTTCATGGTCTGTAAATCGTACTCTATTACTTGCATGCTGTTGTCATGATTAGAAAATCTAAGTAATATGAACACAAGTTGGTATGAAGTGTCATTTCCCTGTACTACTACATAAATAAGCTAATTTACTTGTCCAAACAAGAATTATTTAAACAATGGACCTAAAGGGGTTATTATAGAATTCTCTTTTTTGTCTTTTTTCCCAACTGGAATGTTTCTCTCGACAGTTTTCTCTCATTGCGTGATATCTCACTGATGAGTGTGTACTTCATTCCCTCTTTTTGAGCATTTTTGCTCAGTTGTGTTTGGCCTATCCTTCTCCACATTCAAAGGGACTGCATTCACAATTCCTCGAAGGGAAATTAAAAATGCCCATTTTATCCAAAATGAATGCAGTTTTGGACATCCACTTCCATTTATTACGATCACTTTATAATAAACATTCGTCATTGTAGTATGCACTTCTCTGCTACATATCCTAGCAAGTAATATATCACAATCCTATATCTGAGCTGATAAGAAATAAGGTGATGTCACCTTAACCTAATTGCAACTCAATATTCGTTTACCAGTTCATGGATTCATATTGCAGTACCCTTGATCATTACTAGACCACTGTTGTTTGTTTGTTGTTTGTTGTATTGCTGTGATTGTGTAGTTGTTTGGGGGCCGACACAATAAGCACTGAAAATGACCTTTGATCACACACCAAACTAAAGTGTAAATCTACAGATAAATGGCAGCAGTAATCATACGTCTCTGTTTGTTGTCCCTCTTGTATGTGTGTATTTCCTTGTGTGACTATTGAGCTGAGGAGCTGTGAGGACTTTGCAGTGTCTAGGTTTACCCAGTAACATGCAGTAAGTAAAGGGATTATAACTGGACGTTGTCTACATGTTTGTCAATAAAGAGCTGGGAAATAAGCTTGTGGTTTTTTTCTGTCGTTTTTGAAGCGTGTTGGTGTTTCACACACAGTGGGTTCGAGCAAAGTTAAAAACATTTAGGTCTCTCAAAAAGTATAGGACCCAGTCTACAGTTGACACTTGATTAAGTACATTTAGAACTCTTTGTGTGAGTGTGTGTATTTGTCTGCGTTGAGTTAAAGTGTATTAGTGTTTGTGTCTAAAGTGTAATGAGTATTCCTGTTTATGTAAACATGATTCCTTTGATTATCTTTGCCAGGCTACTGAGGGAGGAGCCTAACCCCTGATGGTCAGTGTGGGAATGGCTTTACAGTAAATGACTGTTAGGAGGAGAGACAGGCGAGGGAAGGGGGCTGTTTGAAAGGACAACTCCACACACTCTGCTTCATGCACGCACTCGTGCACACGCCTTGGGGCTGAGAGGGACTGCCACCGTCCTGGGACAGGTTTGCCTGGAGAGGGGAGCCAGGACTTGAACAGAGAGAGAAGGGTAGGCAAGGAGTGAGGTACATTTCGAAAAATTGGGACATTAACTGTAGAGAACAGAAAAGTAGAGTAAAGTGAGGTAGGAAAAAGTCAGGGAGTAAAAGGAGAGAAAAGTGCAAGCTGGATTCACTCTCTTTGGTGTCTGCTGTCATTCAGGTCTTTTTTTAGTGTTTTATTTTTACCCCAGGACTGCCTCTCCACACACCAGCCAGTGTGTGCGCGCGTGTGTATGTGTGCGCTTTAGACTTCAATCTGCAAGCTCACTGGAGTGTGTGTGTAAGTTTGTCTGTGTGGATACCTTACACTTGAAACCCAGCCATGGCTGACACTAAGCTCAAGCTGGATCGCATCGCCTTCACCGAAAGCTCGGACGATGACGAAGAGGTGGCCCTGGTGACGGCCGCCACCAAAACCTCAGTGACCACACCGGCCTCCAACCGCAAAAAGACAGCTGATGATGAGGACCACGATGGCTCTTCTAAAGAGGTGGATCTGGTTCTTGGACCTGGGCTGGACAGCAGAGGTGGTGAGGCACAGAGATCTGAAGCCCAGGCCAATGGGGTTATGGTCCTGGCCCTTCTGGACAAAATCATTGGTGTGGTGGATCAGATCCAGCTGACCCAGAACAACCTGGAGACTCGGCAGGAGAACATGGAGAAGAGTGTGACGGTCATCCACAGTGAGCTGAACAAGCTGGCTAAGAGCCATGTCGGCACAGCCGGCACGGTCACCAAGCTCCTGAACAAGGTGCGCAAGGTAAACACCAATGTGAAGAGCGTCCGTACTGACCTGGAGAGGCAGGTGGGTCAGATCAAGAAGCTGGAGAGCAATGAACATGAGCTGCTCAAGAGGAAAAACTTAAAAGTGCTCATTTACCAGGTAAGCAGGCGACTGAGACTAATACAGTTATTGGAAACACTCTGTGCTCACTGTTTTAGGTGTTTTGTGTCCGTTTAACCAGATTAAGCCTTGTCTTGGCCTAAATTGCAGTGGAAATATTTTTTTTTGTCTGGATTAAGATTTTATCAGGGCCTAAGAAGCTGGCCTTTTTTTCATTGTGTTAATCCAAAGGAGAAAAAAACTACACGGTGACCAGCACATCAGTCTTGTTTAACATTAATTATCATTAACTGGACACAGCCTCTGTGCTATGCATGGATTATGTCTAGCCTTGGACCAAAGTAGAATGATCGTGGTGATTCACAATGGAAAATCTGTCAGAGCTTTTGAATAATCTGAGTCTTGTGTAAAGTGTAACTTCTTACTGTCTGCCTTGTAGCCACATATAACAAAACCAAAGTTCAAGTTTTAAATGTTCTTTTAAAGAGTAGAATATGGAGTGTCTGTGTAATAGATCCAGGTGTTAATGTGTTCACACTTAACCTGACAGACATGTTGTGGATTGTATAGGCAGTATGTCAGTCACAGAGAGGGTCTTGTCCTGTGTGTAAAACAAGTCAAAGGTTCAGTTTAGTAATGTGGTTATTATTGTATGACTCAATATATGTGAGTGGGTTGTGTGTGTGATATTTCCATGTGCCTTTTAAAGCACACAGGGATTCCTGTGAGGGGCTTGGCCTTACATTCCACATTCAGCATCAGAAAGTCTCAGCACTCTGCAAAAAGAGACATTCAAAGGTTCCCGCTGGGCTATGCCACAACCTTTGAACATTACAGACTCCGGATTTTCCTAGAAGTATGGTAAATGAGGCCAATATGCACATGCAGAATGTGTTTAGTACCACTGATATGCAATAAGACATGCAGCCCTGAAGGGATCTTTGCAGAACAGCATAGTAGCAGTAGCTGCATGTAAAAGAGCCGGCGCTTGATCAAAGTTACAACAAGCTCACATCCTCTACACAGACCACCATTCTACTGCTTTTATTTTCAAAAATACTGATTATTTGCTAGATGTAGCACATTAAAAATGACAAAACATCAAATGTGGCCTGGGCAAAAGTTATATTGTATATCTTAAAGGATTTGTTGTATAGTGAATGTTTTATTATAGACTGTTTTATAGGAAAATAAATAGAAATAGCTGAGGTGGGCTTTTTCTAACAATTAAGTGGTTACAGAAAAGGAAATGGTTAGGAAATGGCATCAAGTCTATACTCTGTATACATACCCACTTTTAAAATATTTATTCGAGACATCTCCAGGGCTGAAGAGGATCATTCTTCCATATGGTAGACATTACAGATTCTAGATCGTTATATCTCACACACCCCTACACCAGTGTACCCGCTTGTGCTAAAGTTGGAGCGTGCATGCTTGCTGTGGCAGATAGTTGGCTTGTGTTAAGATGGTGTAGGATGAAAACATTTCTATTTTATATGGTTCCATGATTTGCTGCATTATATCTACCACATATCTGTGTGGAAATCCTGCAGCTGCATGGATTTAAACTGCTGAATATAGCACATTAGTGTCCTTGTAAACACTAAATAAGATGTG
Source organism: Brachypetersius altus (assembly GCA_037974465.1). Lineage (NCBI taxonomy): Eukaryota > Metazoa > Chordata > Actinopteri > Characiformes > Alestidae > Brachypetersius > Brachypetersius altus. Next base: position 6,005,774 of record JBBPDB010000028.1, on the reverse strand, counting down.
TAGGCACATCAATGTGCTATGTACTTGGTACTTTTCACTCAGTTTGCACTGACCTATACACATATCAGCCATAACCTGGCATAACCACTGGTAAGTCTCCTTTGTGCCAGCATGATCCATCAAGGCGTGCACTCCACAAGTCATATGAAGGTGTACGGTCATATCCAGCATCATGACTATCAGCTGATCATCTAAGTCCTGCTAGGTGGGGCCTCCACTGATCAGAAAAGTTTGTTCTTCAGATCCCACAAATGCACGGATTGAGATCTGGGCATCAACACCACACTGCCTCTCTCTGATATGTTTAGGGATTCATTTTTTGAATGCACCAGACCTGCTGTTTTGGATATGCTCTGATTCAGTCATCTACCCATCGCAATTGGGCCCTTGTCAAAATCACTGACTGTTTATGTGCTGCCTAGTACATTCCTTTCCTCGACAGGGGCCAATGTAATGAGAAAATATTATTCACTTCATCTCAGTAAAGTGACAATTTGTCGAGCATGAACACACCGCAGCACAGAGCGTGAAATTCTTTCTTTGCATTTAACCCATTCACCAAGTGAAGCAGTGGGCAGCCAGGAACACAGCGGGGAGCAGTGTGTTGGGACGGTACCTTCAAGTGTACCTCAGAGGTGCCACTAGCAATTCTGGGATTCAAACCCACAACCTTCTGTTTGTAGGATCAGTTCAGGTCATGGGTTTTAGTGTTATGGCTGGTTGGTGGATCTTGACGTAAGGATCTTAGATTTTTTTTCCCCCTCAGTAAAAAAAAAAAGGTCAGGGCAGCTGTTCAAATAAACCCAATAAGGATGTTGTCTTATTTTACAGTATAGGAAACGGTTGATTAATAATTCATTAAGAATTGTGTTCTAATATGTATATGCCCTGAATCCGCATTTATTATCCACAGTTTTGCATGATGTTGTATATTGAATAGACTTGTTTGATTTTTTTGTTTGTTTTTCCAGAAATTATACTACACCCACCCTATGAGAGAGCAAATTAATTTTTTTCAGCAATATATAACTTGTTTAAATTCAGGTTTCCCTTTGTTAAGGTTTCCTGTAAGAAAAACAAACCTATTGGTTTAAAACACCTGTAGTAAAAGCCCACTGGCTTCTACTGTGCGAATGTTTAGAGTGACTGGGTATTGGGAACTTTTGTCTGACTCCACAACGCGGAAATGACCACCTTCTGGGGTTGAGTAGATCAGTGTTTGACTGCTGTGCTGTAGTCTTAGTATAGTGCTTTGTGAGCATGTTGCATGGCTATGGCATAAAGCAAAATGTTTGCTTGAATTTGCGGAGTACAAGGTTCTCAGGGGTGTAGGATGGTCGGCAAAATGACAGAGAGTCACACAGAGACACCCCCTCCCCTTTCTCCATTCATGGACGGTCTAATTATAGTTCAGTTCGGTAATGTCTGCAATGCACTTTAGCGAATCTACACAGAGAAAGAGGGAGAGAGAGAGAGAAATTATTCCCTGAAAGGTTGTTGGACTGTTCACACTGCCTCTCTTTATCATTTAAAATTAAACAGGCCATTTTCATTACTGCGCCATAAAGACTGGTGTGTATTAAAAGAACCTTTGTTCTGGTCAGCCGCCTCGTATTTGCTACTATGCATGGCCATTCACTGAAATACTCTGCATGGAGTATAAAATATTTTGATTACTGGTAATGAGACATTATGTGTATTAAAATATTTAATGATGTATTCTACATCCTAACATATTTTGCGCATTGTCTGATGTATGATTTTATGACGGAAATCATTGTTAACCCAACATCAACAATAACAAGAACTACATTTACAGCGTGCTTTATGAAGACTCTGTGTTGGAGGAGCCAGTATGAGGCTCCTGTGTGCAGTGTACTCAGGGCTGGTCAGCTTAGATGTTGTTTACTCAGGACTTCTATGACTCTATTTAGCTCCGTAACGAGCCTCTTCCTCTGAAGCAGCCTCGGGAAGAATGACGTAACTGTTCACTAATTGCACATACTGCTGAATGATATGCTGGTGCGGTCATTATTTACTTCTGTGTGGGGATCATGGTCTCTTTGTCTAGTCCCCATTAGGGAAAATGTACTATTATTGCTTGCAATATAGCTTTTTGTTTTTTTTTTAGTTCCCGAAGATAAGATTAGATTTGGGTTAGCACAGGAGCTATATCCATCCATCTATAACTGCTTATCTCTAACCAGCCTTGTCGGGAGTGCTGGCCTCCCGACAAGGCTGGTACAGAGTGGGCTGGTCTACACTCCTGTAAATAAGGGCACTAAGGCTTTTTGTAGTTTTACTTGTATGTTTTCAGTCAGCAGAAATATTCTGATGTTATACAAACCAGTTTAAAAAAAGGACTTGAAATGTACTTTTCACTGCCTTCTAGGCTCAGTTCTGTGGACCTAGTCACCTAGTCAGTGATTAAATTAGTCAAATTAATCGTACATGTAAAGGTTAATAAATATATATCATTCACTAAATTCATATTTAAATTGTTTCATATTTAAGAAAATATGTTTTCACTTAGAAAATCAATAAAACATGACATTTGGCTAAAGGTTTTTGCCCATATGTGTCATTGTTTCTTTTTATTTGCATAAATGACAAAAACAAATACTTGTGTTTAGATTCATATTTAATTGTGTGTGCGCGCGCATATGCGTATGTGTGTGCACGTGCGTGTGTGTCTGCTACCGATTTTAATCATCTTCACAGTTCCATGGAGATGTGTGTATGAGAGAATCTTTGAGTGTGTGTGTGTGTGTGGTCTTACTTACAGAGATCTCTGTAGGAATGTCCACTGAGGCTACAGATTACACTACTGGCATGGTAAAGATATCCAGTTGCAGACCTGATAGGCCCACATAAATTACCTTTGTAAAATTGGTCCCCTGCTGGGTGACAGACGTGTGTGTGTGTGTGTGTGTGTGTGTGTGTGTGTGTGTGTGTGTGTGTGCAGACACCCCTACACATGT